>SJXQ01009637.1:287245-321735 GCA_006408695.1 Aepyceros melampus | reverse complement strand
GACTGAACTGAACTGAAGATGGGTACTTGGCTTTTCCTGGCTCCTTGGTAAATCTCATTTTTTATTTGTTGGGGTAAAGCTTTCCCTGGCTGTAGGGTTAATGCCCTCACAATGGAAAAAATAAGTTTCACTAAACATTAAACTCTAGTTTTGTTCATTAAGGTCTGTGTTTACCAAGACTCACTTCTGAGATAGTTCCTTGATATTATGTTATATTGTTTGTTACTAAATTTAATTAAGGTATTAAAAGGGACATTCTAAGCTTGTTTCTGAAGCCTAACTTCACAGTCAATCTTTGGATAAAGATCAGATACTCCATGATCTACAGCCAGGAGATTAATACCAGGCTATAATCATTCAACAGACTAAGTCAGATAACCTAGGTGTATTCTGGAATACATCACATGGAAGTTCTTGATTTTAATTATTACTTACTTACTAATGATGCTAGCTATAGTATTTATTTTGCCTGTTTTACAAAATTGTTGTCTCTAAATTACTAAATTTGTGACTGAGTCTTTGATAAAATGATGATATATACTTCCATATGAGATCAATGATTATAACAGTGTAACTCTAGATTATGGGAAGAAGCATCAAGAGGGAATATTTTCCTGAACCGTAAGAGAATACTAGTGAGGCAATATGGTACAGAACTTCTGCTACTCGCAGAGTACAGTTCAGTAATGGCACACTGAGTAGCCAGTTAGAAAAATCTTTGAAGATCTGGGAATGAGCATTCCTAGCAATGTGGGATGAAATGGTCATAAAAGGCCCCCAAATCATGGTCTGATTTATGACCCTGAAGGGGCTCTGCCAACTGGAAACTGGCACTTGTCTTCTGTTTCTCCAAAGATTGGGCTTCCCTAGTGGCTCTGATGGTAAAGAATCTGCCTGCTATGCAGGAGACTCGGGTTCAGTCCCTGGGTTGGGAAGATCCCCTGGAGGAGGGCATGGCTACCCATTCCAGTATTCTTGCCTGGAGAATCCCACGAACAGAGGAGCCTGGCAGGCTATGGTCCTGCGATCACAAAGAGTACGACACGACTGAGTGACTAACCCTTTCACTTTCTACTAAGAATTAAATCCAGAGCCGTTGCAGCTGCTGAACGTACACCCTGAAAGGAGTTCAGGATGGAGAACAGAAATGAGGCACTCTGTGCTCTGGGAAAAACTGGCAGAACAGGCCTTCAGATAGTTAGCTGTTTTCAAGTAAAGATTTTCATGAGCTCCAATTCTTGCATCTTCTCATACCTAGAGAAACACTTACACCATGGGCCAATGTCTGCTCCTAGTTCTTCTGGCTAGTCCCCTTCTAGGCCCCCTGGCAGCTTTTCTACTTCTATTAATCTTCAAGCCATGCATCTTTAACCTTCTTGTTAAGTTTGTATCTTCTAGAATACAAAAGATAAATCTCTAGATGATGCTACAACAAGGGTAGTAGCTGGCTGGCACACAGACTACACCGGACTAGGCCTCTTTGTCATTCATGGACTCTCATCTCCCTCCGTAAATGCACCACAACCAATGGTAGACATTGGGAGCTAGGACCCTACAATATCCCTGTCCAGCATGAAGAATCTAGGAGCAGTCTTCATCCTTTGCCCAATGACCTGGGTCCCCATGACCCAAGACAAGGATAGGTAATCAGTGGATCATGTGCAGGGTGTTGAGGGGTCAAAGACTTGGTCCATAGATAAAAAGCGGGGAGAATATGGAGCCCTATACCAAGGCCACAGATGCAGGGCCCCACACCGAGGTCATCTTTGGAACTAAGCACCTCAGCAACTATTGCCATGAGCCCCCTGATCTAAACCAGCCAACTCCCTGACCCCACGAAAGTGAAGGTTACTCAGTTGTGTCCAACTCTTTGAGACCCATGGACTATACAGTCCATGGGATTCTCCAGGCTAGAATACTGGAGTGGGTGGGCCATTTCCTTCTCCAGGAAGTTTTTACCCACCCACTAGGGTTAGTACGCATCCTACTACTCACCCTGTAGCAAGCTGAACAATTACCTAATGCCACCCTTCCAATGGGGCTTTCTTTGTCTCAAGACTTCAAAAATTGGCTACTAACCCACGAAAGAGGTCGGCTCTCCCTAGTCCATCAGGGGTGCTTACAGCGCCCTCGGTATGTCTGCTCTTTTTTCTTAATAAACTCACTCCTTTCTGAAATACTCTGTCTGGACATTCATTTCCCACCCACGCTCAGACCTTGACACTCTACATTCCACCCAGCTCTCTGAGCAGACAGGTTTGGATTCGCATCATGCTTTAGGGCCTAGATTCCCCTGAGCTAAGAATCCAGCCCTATGTTCCTGTATCGGAGCACCTATCAGCACCATCAGTGACAAGTATTCGTCAGGCACTGGCCTGCCCTTCCTTTTCCTTACTGGGCTGAAGTCCCATGGGAGCAGGGTTTTTCATTCACTGCAAGAATAGTGTTCTGACTCAATGATCCAAAGCGTGCCTGCCAATGTGTGCACGCATCCTCTATGCTCATTTGGTTGCAAATTTCCTGCTGTCCGTTCATACGGTGAGTCCTGGTGGGATGGGCGTCAGTGATGGAAACATGGTTATTTCTGAAACTGGGACATGCCTGTTGCCATTCACCATCCACGGCCTCCTGCTGCAACGATTTGAGCACAAGAGGATCATTGGCAAGTCATTGCTCTGACTTTGACTCTGGGCCGCTCACCTCTTGGTATCCTTGGAAGGATTCTCTCCATGTCCTTACCCCATCCATGGATGACTCTGCATGTGTTCACGTGGGGAAAGGGAAGCTGTTATCCATACCTCAAGAGCTGCTGTCACTTGGAATGCACGGAGTGATCAGACAGCAAGCTGGTAAGTCCTGTTTTGTGACTTTAAGCTTTCCCTAAAGATTTAAAATTTCTATATAGGAAAATTAATGAAGGGATAAAAGCCATTTTCAAAAGATTATTTGAGGAGATATATATATATATTAATATATATTGTTGTTGTTTAGCTTTTAAGTTGTATCCAACTCTTTGTGACCCCATGGACTGTAGCCCACCAGGTTTCCCCTGTCCATGGGAGTTTCCAGGCAAGAATACTGGAATGCGTTTTTTGTTGTTGTTTTTTTTTTCCTTCTCCAGGGCATCTTCCAAACCCAGGGATCAAACCCAAGTCTCCTGCACTGGCAAGCAGATTCTTTGCCCCTGGAGCCACCAGGGCAGTATGAGTGTAGAGAAGAATTGCCAGATTCTGGAGTTTGTCCACAGCCCTTGCAATAGATTTCAAAAGTCTCTCCAAAATGGCTCTCAATTTATATTCCCCAAAGCAGTATATGAAAGATTTACATCCTCAGTACCCTCTCTTTACTTGCAAAGTTTATATGTTTTTTGAGTTCATTAGTCGTTTGGGTTGCATCTTCACGGAGCTGCCTTTTATTTTCTTAAAGTGCTTGCTTGCCCTCATCTAAATTGCTTTTCTTGAGATTTTTACATACTGTGCATACAGGTCTTATCTTTTACATACTTTACAAATATTTCCTTCCAGATTGTTGCTTGTCCTCAAGTTTATCTTTGGCTGCTGCTGCTGCTGCTGCTAAGTCGCTTCAGTCATGTCCAACTCTGTACGACCCCAGAGACGGCACCCCACCAGGCTCCACCGTCCCTGGGATTCTCCAGGCAAGAACACTGGAGTGGGTTGCCATTTCCTTCTCCAATGCATGAAAGTGAAAAGTGAAAGTGAAGTCACTCAGTCATGTCCGACTCTTAGCGACCCCATGGACTGCAGCCTACCAGACTCCTCCGTCCATGGGATTCTCCAGGCAAGAGTACTTGAGTGGGGTGCCATTGCCTTCTCTATTACCTTTGGCAATATCTAACAAATTGTATATACTTAGGTCCTTTGAACTAACCTATGCCACAAAGGGAATTTATTGACCATGCACCTTCAGTGATTAATAATAGACTGATTGTTTTTTACAGCATTAGTTGTAATTGCCAAATATTAGAAACTACCTCACTGCCCAAATCTAAGATTCCTTATGTATGATACAGAGAGCAAAAGATTCGAAAAAGAGACTTCCCTGGTGGTCCAGAGGTTGGGAATCTGCCTCCAGTGCAGGGGACAGGGGTTTGATCCCTGGTCTGGGCAGATTCCACGTGTTGCAATGAAGCTTGTGTGCCACAACTACTGAGCCTGTGCTCTAGAGCCCCTGAGCTGCAGCTACTAAAATCCATGCACCTAGAGCTGTGCTCTGCAACAGGAGAAACCACTGCGATGAGAAACCTGCTCTGCACAAGGAAGAGCAGCCCCTGCTCACCGTGATTAGAGAAAGCCTGTGCACAGCAGCGGAGACCTAGTGCAGTCAAAAATGAATGAATAAAAATAAAATTTTAAAAAGACTTGAGAGGAAATCTGCTAAGTTTACTTATATATCTGCTGCTGCTATCTGCTAAGTCGCTTCAGTCATGTCCGACTCTGTGCAACCCCAGAGACGGCAGCCCACAACATGGGAGAATTCCATTTAGATGACAAGTTATTTCCAGTGCTTTTGAGGTAAAACTATACTGTGAAATATAAAGAACTAAACTTCCCTGGTGGCTCAGATGGTAAAGTGTCTGTCTACAGTGCGAGAGACCCAGGTTTAATTCTTGGGTTGGGAAGATCCCCTGGAGAAGGAAATGGCAATCTACTCCAGTACTCTTGCCTGGAAAAATCCCATGGACGGAGGAGCCTGGTGGGCCACAGTCCATGGGGTCGCTAAGAGTTGGACACGACTGAGCGACTTCACTTTCACTTTTCACTTTCATGCATTGGAGAAGGAAATGGCAACCCACTCCAGTGTTCTTGCCTGGAGAATCCCAGGGACAGGGAAGCCTGGTGGGCTGCCGTCTCTGGGGTTGCACAGAGTCGGACATGACTGAAGCGACTTAGCAGATAGCAGCAGCAGATATATAAGTAAACTTAGCAGATTTCCTCTCAAGTCTTTTTAAAATTTTATTTTTATTCATTCATTTTTGACTGCACTAGGTCTCCGCTGCTGTGCACAGGCTTTCTCTAATCACGGTGAGCAGGGGCTGCTCTTCCTTGTGCAGAGCAGGTTTCTCATCGCAGTGGTTTCTCCTGTTGCAGAGACAGCTCTAGGTGCATGGATTTTAGTAGCTGCAGCTCAGGGGCTCTAGAGCACAGGCTCAGTAGTTGTGGCACACAAGCTTCATTGCAACACGTGGAATCTGCCCAGACCAGGGATCAAACCCCTGTCCCCTGCACTGGCAGGCAGATTCCCAACCTCTGGACCACCAGGGAAGTCTCTTTTTCGAATCTTTTGCTCTCTGTATCATACATAAGGAATCTTAGCCTACTCTAAATCACAAAAATTTATTGCCTTGCAATTATTTTATATTTTTCAATTCATATAAATCTTTTAATCAATTTTAAAATTGAAGTACAGTTGATTTACAATGGTATGTTAATTTCTGTTGAACAGCAAAGTGATTCAGTTACAAATATATACACAGACTTTTTAAAATATTCTTTTCCATTATAGTTTACATAGTATATTGAATATAGATTCCTGTGCCATATAGTAGGAGCTTTTTGTTTATCCATTCTATATATAATTGCTTTGATGTCCTAAACCCAGTATCCCAATCCATCCCTCCCCCAATCTCCTCCTGCTCGGCAACCACCAGTCTCTTCTCTATGACCTTGATCCTGTATCTATTTCAAAGATAAGGTCGTTTGGCTCATATTTACTATTCCACATATAAGTGATAACTTATAGTATTTGTCTTTCTGACAATTCATTTCATATGATAATCTCTACTTACACCCACTTGCTGAAAATGGCATTATTTCCTTCTTTTTTGTGGAAGAGTAGTATTCCATTGTGTATATGTACCACGTCTTTACCATTTTGCTCTGCTGGTGGACATTTACACTCTTTTCACGCCTTGGCTATTGTGAACACTACTGCTATGAACATAAGGGGTGCATATAACTATTGGCATCAGAGCTGTGTCTGAATATACGCCGAGGCTTGCTAAGTCACTCGGCATTTCTGGTTTTAGTTTTGTGACGAATATTCATCAGGTTTCCATACTAATTTCCAACAAGTGGCTGCACCAACTTACATTCCCAGTAACGCTGTAGGACTTTCCATTTTCTCCACGCCCTATAGCAGTTGTTATTTATAGACCATTTAATGACGGCCATTCTGACCCGTGTGGACGAGTACCTCATGGCAGTTTTGATTTGCGTTTCTCGGCTGGGCTGGGTCCTCCTTGCTGGGTGGGTTCTTCTCTAGTTCGATGACTCAGGGCTACTCTCTAGATGAGTGCGCGGGCTCCTCACTGCGGTGGCCTCACGTGTTGTGAAGCACGGGCTCTGGGGCCACAGGCTTCAGTGGTTGTGACTCACGGGCTCAGGTGTTGTCGCTCCCAGGCTCTAGAGCACAGCCGAATGGGTGGCGCGCACAGCTCAGTTGCTCTGCAGATGTGGGATGCTCCCGGAGCAGGAATCGTACCCAAGTCTCCTGCGTTGGCAGCTGGACCCCTTAACTTGAGCCACAAGCCCTGATTTGCATTTCTATACAAATCCCAGGTATAGGATAACCGGGTCATAAAACAGCTCTCCTTTTAATGCTTTTAAAGGAACCTCCTCCTTGTTCTCCATACTGTCTGGTACCAATTTCCATTCCCAGCAACACAGGAGGAGTGTTCCCTTTATCTACACTCTCTCCTGCATTTATTGACTATAGCCTTTTTAATGGTGGCTATTCTGGCTGAAGGGAGATGATTCTTTGCTATTGTTTTCATTTGAGTTTCTCTGCTTATTAACATGTGCAGCTGCTGTTTGTAGGCTTCTGTTTGAAACAGTGAACACTAACATTTACCTGTTGAAATTGGCATCTAGAAGGTTGGCTCTGTTTTGAATTCATTTCTGATACCTACCCCAGGACATTTCTTCAGGGCAAGTATCATCCGCAGCCCCAGTCCTGGTGAGTGCCCAGAAGCACCACTTTTCGTGTTGTTTTTACAAAAAACCACCCCAAGGTGGCAGCAATTCTAAATTGGCAACAGGAGCGTAGGGACAGCCCTCTTTCTGGGTTGTCAGAGTGGGATGGATGTGCCAGCAGAAACACCCAAGGACTTGTGTCTTTTGACTTACTCCCACTTACCTTCAACCTTCAGTCATCCTTAGCCTCTGATATACAGGTGCCCTGAGGGTGCTAACATCCACAGCTGAGGTCCCTCTAAGACGAATGGCTCGAGGTGGGAAACCCAGTGCCAGGAGGCCAGGAGACTTTTTCCCGAGAAGACCCATGGCATTTTGAGCGTGCCTGCCTTCACTTAGCTCTTGGAGGGCCTGCATGGGTCTGGAGTTTGTGGTCCCACCCGGAGGAGGCAGGCACTCCAGGTCCAAGGTGAGGTGAGGTTCATTTGCTCTCATAGTCTTCTAAATTCCACCATCCCCCCTGGCTGTCTTTCCATGGACCCAAGGCTGCACAGGCTCCATGCATACGACTCCACTCCAGTTTCCCGAGGCCTGAAAGAAATATAGTAAGCATTTCTTTTCTCCCCCCTTTTTAAAAATTATATTTTAATCTTTCATTTGCACTGAGGGGATTCTCCATATTCTGTGTCTTTTCGTTGTGCAGAAGCTTGATTTATTTATGCCTATAACTTTATCTAGTTTGTGCATGAGATGGGGTTTCCTAGAAGTAAAGTCAGAGTGCTGAATATGTTGCCCTGTACTAATGACAGGTCCATTTGGCTTACCTATTTTAGGTCTTTTATTGTGTCTCGCATGAACAGTCCAAAGGCTCGCAAAGACTCAGACACGACAGAAGCAACTTAGAACGCACACACGCTCGCATCTGAAAACCAGCTTCACAGTTCTCTCCACTCCAGCCCGCTTCTTTCCATCTGGGAATCCTGAGTTTGTTTTCTAGGTCTGTGAGGTCTCTTTCTGTTTTGTAAATGAACTCAGTTCTATCCAATTAGAAATGCCTCCTTTGTGGGTATCATGGGAAACACGTCTTTCTGCATCTGTAGAACTTGAGTTAGTATGATTGTGTCTGGGTCCATCCATGTTGCTGCTAATGTCCTGATTTCATTCTTTTATATGGAAACTTCATATTCTATTGTATGCATGGACCAGATATTCTTTATCTCCCCACCCGTCCCGGGATATTTTGGTGCTCCCCAATCTTGGCTACTGTCAGTAGTGATGCGGTGATCGATGGGGTGCGTGGGCGCCCTCAAGCGATGGTGTTCTCCAGATATACTCCCAGGTGTTGACTGGGGAGCCAAGCACTGCGTCTCTTTATAGTGCTTTTAGGAACCTACTTTCTGTTCTCCATGATGCTTTCTACTAATTTCCATTCCCAGAAACCCCGGAGGAGTGTCCCTTTTACCTACACCCTCTCCCACATTTGTTGCTTGCAGCCTTTCTAATGATGTCTACTCTGACCTGGGTGAATGATACCTCCTCGTTTTATTTGCACTTCTCTGCCTGGTAGCAACCCACTCCACTGTTCTTGCCTGGAAAATCCCATGGACAGAGGAGCCTGGTAGGCTGCAGTCCATGGGGTCGCTAAGAGTCGGACACGACTGAAGCGACTTAGCAGCAGCAGCAGCAGCAGCAGCCTGGTAGAATGTCCAGCATTTGTTCCTAGGCTTTTGTTTCAAACAGTGCTGGTAAAAGTTACTCATGGAATGTTTCTTGGAAAGCCGGCCCTGTTATAAATTCGTTTTCGATTACCTACCACAGGACATTTCATGATTATTTCTGCCATTTACAGCCCTGCAACTAGTGAATGAATATTGTTCAGTTCAGTTCAGTCACTCAGTCATGTCCAACTCTTTGCAACTCCATGAATCGCAGCATGCCAGGCCTCCTTGTCCATCACCAACTCCTGGAGTTCACTCAGACTCATGTCCATCAAGTTCGTGATGCCATCCAGCCATCTCATCCTCGGTCGTCCCCTTCTCCTCCTGCCCCCAATCCCTCCCAGCATCAGAGTCTTTTCCAATGAGTCAACTCTTTGCATGAGGTGGCCAAAGTACTGGAGCTTCAGCTTTAGCATCAGTCCTTCCAAAGAAATCCCAGGGTTGATCTTCAGAATGGACTGGCTGGATCTCCTTGCAGTCCAAGGGACTCTCAAGAGTCTTCTCCAACACCACAGTTCAAAAGCATCAATTCTTCAGCACTCAGCCTTTTCACAGTCCAACTCTCACATCCATACATGACCACAGGAAAAACCATAGCCTTGACTAGACCGACCTTAGTCGGCAAAGTAATGTCTCTGCTTTTGAATATACTATCTAGGTTGGTCATAACTTTTCTTCCAAGGAGTAAGCGTTTTTTAATTTCATGGCTGCAATCACCATCTGCAGTGATTTTGGAGCCCCCAAAAATAAAGTCTGACACTGTTTCTACTCTTTTCCCATCTATTTCCCATGAAGTGATGGGACCAGATGCCATGATCTTTGTCTTCTGAATGTTGAACTTTAAGCCAACTTTTTCACTCTCCTCTTTCACTTTCATCAAGAGGCTTTTAAGTGCTCTGGTATTGCAGAAAACCAGCAGAAAGACCGATTTTCATGTTGTTGTTACAAGGACTGTCCACATGGTGGCAGCATTTCTTCATTCCCAACATGGTTTATTAGGGCAATGGGAGCCTTAGGGACAGTCCTGGTCCTGGGTTATTAATTAGAGTGCAGTGTTCCAGAAGAAACACCCAAGGACTTGTGTCTCTTGACTTCTTCCAGCTAAACCTTCACCCTTCAGATCAATCCAAAACTCAGGAATACTGGAGCCCTGAGGTGGCTTTGGCCACCTGATGCAAAGAACTGACTCATTTGAAAAGACCCTGATGCTGGGAAAGATTGAAGATGGGAAGAGAAGGGGGCGACAGAGGATGAGATGGTTGGATGGCATCACCGACTCTATGGGCATGAGTTTTAGCAAGCTCCAGGAGTTGGCGATGGACAGGGAGGCCTGGCATGCTGCAGTCCATGGGGTTGCAAAGTCGGATATGACTGAGCAACTGAACTGAACTGAGGTGGCTAACGTCTGTAGCTGTGGTCAAGCAAATAAAAAGGCTGGAGGTGGGAGACAGCCATCTGGAGATCTGAAGAGCGGAAGACACTTTTCCAAACCCACAAGAGCCACAACATTTTGGGTGCAACTGCCTTCGTTTAGCTTTTGGAGAATCCGTCAGGATCTGGAGAGTGTGGTCCATCTAGGAAAGACAGAAACTCCAGGTCCAAGAGGATTCATTTACCCTCATGTCTTTTTGAAATTCTGCCATCCCCTGCTGTCTTTCCTTGGAACCCAAGCCTGGGTGGGATCCACGCTTATAACACCACTCCAGGTCACCGAGTCCTGAGGGGAATATAGTAGGAATTTCTATTTTCTTTTTTAATTATATTTTGATCTGATACTCAAATAGAGAGTATTCACTGTGTTGTATTTCATATTTGTGTAGAGGGGACTTAATATAATGTGTTTCATTTCATTGTGCAGAAGCTGAATTCACATATGCCCATAATTGTATCATGTGTGTGTGTGGTGTTGGTCTTTTTTTCCTAGAAATAATTACTAAGTGCTAAATATGTACCCTTTGCTATAAACTAGGTCCTTCCTTATGTATTTTATCTATTTTGCTGTGTCTGTGTTAAAATTAGCATCACCATTGTTCCCTCCACCCTGCCCACTATTCTCTCCACCGGGAATTATCAGTCTGTTTTCTAGGTCCGTGAGTCTCTTTCTGAAATGAAGTCACTTCCATCAAATTATGAATTCTGTCTCTTGTGGATATCCTGTGACATGTGTCTTTCTCTGTCTGCGTACGTTCAGACAGTATGATTGTGTCTGGTCCATCCATGTTGCTGCTAATATCCTGATTTCATTCTTTGATATGAAAAACTAATATTCGATTGAATATTTGTACCAGATATTCTTCATCCCCTCACCTGCGCCTGGACATTTTGGTTGCTCCGCAGTCCTGGCTATTGTCAGTAGAGGCGCAGTGACCAGTGGGGCGCAAGGATGTTCTCAAGGGGTGGTGTTCTCCAGATATCCTGGCAGGTGTGTGGCGGTCGGGCCGCACACTGGGTCTCTTCACAGTGCTTTCAGGAGCCTGCTTCTACTGTTCTCCACAGTGCCTGGCGCCAGTTTCCATTCCCAGCAACACTGGGGCTGTGTCTCCTTTTATCCAAGTCCTCTCCTGCATTTATTGCCTGTAGGCTTTCTGATGAGGCTATTCTGACTGGGAAGAGGTAATGATAACCTTGTTTTTTTATCTGAATGTCTTCTGTATAGTAGCATATCAAGCATCTGTTCCTGGAATTTAGATTCAAACAGTGCCAGTAAAATTTACTCATAGAAAAAGGCTTCAGGAAGGTCAGCTGCTTTTTTGAATTCTCTTTCGATTACCCACCCCCAGACAGTTCTTGAGTGGAGGCGTCATGTACAGCCCCGCAGGCCTTGTGACTGAATACTGAGTGCCCAGAAGCACTTGCTTTCATATGTTGTTACAAGAAACAGCCACAAGGTGAAGCATTTCATTACAAACTCAGTTGGCTAGGGCAACTAGGGCCATAGGGACAGTCCTGCTTCTGGGTAGTTAAGTAGAGTGGGATGTGCCAGAAGAAACACCCAACAACTTGGTCTCTTGACTTCCTGCCGCTTACCCTTCACCTTCCAGACTGATGCTAGCCTCTGCAAAACTGGCGCCCTTAGGGTGATACGTCCGGAGCTGTGGCCACTCCAGGCAAAGAGGCCGGAGCTGGGAGGCCTAGCAGCAGCGCAGCTGAAGAGTGGAAGCCGCTCTTCCAAACCCCAAAGACACACCGCATTTTGGGTGCACCCGGCGTCGTTTAGTTGTTGGAGTGCTGGCCTGGGTCTGGAGATTAAGGTCCCATCCAGGAGCCAGGCCCTCCAGGGTCACACCTGAATGGTCTAGTGGCTTTTCCCTACTTTCTTCAATTTAGATCTGAATTTGGCAATAAGGATTCCTATTAAGCACATGTTAAAATTTAAGAAATAAAAGTTATTTTAAAAACTTTTTAAAAAGCCAGTTTTAAGAGGAAAATTTTACACATTCTTAAGAAAGAAAAAGCGCACGTGACAAGACCTTCACCATCCCTAATTCTCAGAAAACGCAAATCGAACCAACAGCCAGGCGTCATCTGACAGTGGTCAGCCCAAGGTTTGCAAGGAATAAATCCTGGAGAAACCGTGCAGAAAAGAGAAGCTGCCTACACTCCTACTCAGAATAAAGTTTCTAACAGCCTCTATACAGAACGCCACAGAGGCGGCTTGAAGAACTAAAACAAGAGTGACAATACCACCCTGCAATCCCACTCCTAGGTGTACTTGTGGAGAAACTATTGTTCCCAAAGACACATGCACCCATGTCCCCTGTGGCACCATTCACAGCAGCCAAGGCATGCAAGTGTCCAGAACGCATCCACTCCCCAACAGATCCTGCAAATCTGCTGCATACATACCGTGGACAGTTACTCGGCCATAAAAGAGAATGAAACCCTGCCATCGGCAGCAACCTGAATGGGTGTGGAGATAATCACACTAAGTCAGACAGAGAAAGACAAATGATCCCACGATATCACCTATAGGTGAAATGGAGTAATGGATATAAATGAACTAATTTACCGAAGAGAAACAGACTCCCCAGCTTTGGAAGTTTTATAGACTCAGCAAAGGGCAAGTTTATTTTTGGAGGCTCCAAAATCACTGCAGATGGTGACTGCAGCCATGAAATTAAAAGACACTTGCTCCTTGGAAAAAAAGCTATAACCAACCTAGACAGCATATCAAAAAGCAGAGACATTACTCTGCCAACAAAGGTCCATCTAGTCAAAGCTATGATTTTCCCAGTAGTCATGTATGGATGTTAGAGTTGGACTATAAAGAAACCTGAACGCTGAAGAATTGATGCTCTTGAACTGTGGTGTTGGAGAAGACTCTTGAGAGTCTCTTAGACTGCAAAGAGATCCAACCAGTCCATCCTAAAGGAAATCAGTCCTGAATATTCATTGGAAGGACTGATGTTGAAGCTGAAACTCCAATACTTTGACCACCTCATGCAAAGAGCTGACTCATTGGAGAAGACCCTGATGCTGGGAAAAATTGAGGGCAGGAGGAGAAGGGGTCGACAGAGGATGAGATGGTTGGATGGCATCACTGACTCAATGGACATGAGTTTGAGCGGGCTCTGGGAGCTGGTGATGGATAGGGAGGCCTATCCCTATCCATTACCTCCCACAGAGGCGTGCTGCATCTGTGGGGTCACAAAGAGTCGGACACGACTAAGTGACTGAACTGAACTGAACGAAAAGGCAAGTTTGGGCAGTGGGAGATATAAATGAAAAGGTTGGGATTAAAACATACACTGTAATATATAATATATACATATATACCTATATAAACATATTCTATATATAAATATGTATAATATCTATGCGTAAAAGATAAGTGATGGAGACTGAGTGGATAACTCAACGCGCTTTAACGGCCTATACGAAAAAGCATCGAAAAAGAATAGATACGTGTTTATATATCCCTGGATCATGTTGCTGCATATCTCAAACACACACAAAGTGGTAAACTACTCTATTATCATAGAAAATAGAATTTTGTTTAAAAGAAAAAAATGGAAACAAATGCCTACTCTATTCCCCTTGGGCCTCGGTGCCCTGGGCTGCTGTCAGGTCACTGCACAGCCCGGGCAGGCTTGGGTCCCCGGGCTGGGCTGTCCCAGGGCTCAGGGCGCTGGGCAGCCTGGGGCAGCCAGTGAGCCTGCCTTGGATCTGAGTGCCTGGTCCCCTCTCCACGGGACCCCAAACTCCAGATCCAGGCCGGCCCTCCCATAGCTACTGCAAGCCTGCTGCTGCTGCTGCTGCTAAGTCGCTTCAGTCATGTCCGACTCTGCGACCCCATAGACAGCAGCTCACCAGGCTCCCTCGTCCCCAGGATTCTCCAGGCAAGAACACTGGAGTGGGTTGCGATTTCCTTCTCCAATGTATGAAAGTGAAAAGTGAAAGTGAAGCCGCTCAGTTGTGTCCGACTCTTAGTGACCTCATGGACTGCAGCCTACCAGGCTCCTCCGTCCATAGCACCCCAAAACTGATGGACACTCTGGGCTTGAAGAGCTATGAAAAGTCACTCTTTTTTGATGTCTCCTGGTGGGGGGGGTTTCTACTTCCAGCCTCCTTCCTTGGAGTCCTTCCACCAATCTATGGCATTACCCCCAGCAAAGCACTTTTCTAGAATTAAGATTTGACTGGAAAGTGAAGGGAAAGAAGATGAAGTAATGAGATACAAGCCCTTGGGTGTTTCTCAGGCACTTTGTACTCGAATTTATAATCCAGGAACCCATCTTTCTTTCACTAGAGTGAAGTCACTTAGTCGAGTCCGACTCTTTGTGACCCGTGGACTTTAGCCCACCAAGCTCCTCCGTCCAAGGGATTCTCCAGGCAAGAATACTGGAGTGGGTTGCCATTTCCAGGGGATCTTCCCAACCCGGGGATCTTCCCAACCCAGGGATCTTCCCAACCCAGAGATCGAACCCAGGTCTCCTGCACTGTAGGCAGATGCTTTAACCTCTGCACCACCAGGGAAGCCCTATTTCTTTCACTAAGGCTCTGATTACCCAGAGCTGGTCTGAAGAAATGTTTCCCTCTTGTGGCCATTGCTAGTAACAACGACCTGAAAACCAACCAGTCTGTCCTAAAGGAAATCAACCCTGAATGTTCATTGAAAGAACTGATGCTGAAGCTGAAACTCCAACATTTTGGCCCCCTGATACGAAGAAATGACTCACCGGAAAAGAGTCTAATGCTGGAAAAGATTGGAGGCAGGAGGAGAAGAGGGCGACTGAGGACAAGATGTCTAGACGACATCACTGACTCAATGGACATGAGTTTCAACAAACTCCAGGAGATGGTGAAGGACGGAGAATCCTGGAGTGCTGCAGTCCACGGGCTCGCAAAGAGGTGGACACAACTGAGCAACTGAAGAGCAACAACAAAGGACATTTACTATTCACAAGGCCTGGGGGGTTCTAAATGACCCCCGTGCTGGGGAAATAACCTGTGGTAGGCAATAGTACAATAATACAGATCGGCGATGACTTTCAAAAGTCAGTTTCAAAAGATAAATTTCACACATCCACACTGAAAACACAAATTTCTGATTCTTAATTCCCCATTCCTAAATCTTAAGAGACATGCAATCAAAACAAGAACAGGGTATTATCTGACAGCGGTCAGTACAAAGTTTAAAAAGAATAAATGCTGGAGAAGCCTAGGAGAGAAGGGAACCCCCTACACAATTGCTAAGAGCCTCGATAAAGAGGGCAACATTGGAGGCTTCAAAAACTAAAACGAGAGCAACCATACCATCCGGCAATCCCACTCCTAGGTGTACATATGGAAAAAACCACCTTTCAAACAGACACAGGCACCCCAACTTTCATGCAAAACTGTTGACATCAGCCAAGGCATGCAAGCATCCAAACTGCCATCCGCACACCAGTGGACACAGAAGCTACGCTACATCCCTACAATGGACTATTATTCAGCCATCAAAAAAAATGAAATCATGTCGCCTGCAGTAACCTGGATGGATCTGGAGATGGTCACACTAAGTAAGAGAGAGACAAATAGCCTATGATATCACTTATTGGCAATATCCAAAAAATGGATACAACTGAAATAATTTAACAAACAGAAACAGACTCCCTAGCACTAGAAAAAATTTGAGCTTGATCGCTCAGTTATGTCCCACTCTTTGAGACCCCATGGACCGTAGCCCGTCAGATTCCTCTGTCCCTGGGGATTCTCCAGGCAAGAATGCAGGAGTGGGTTGCCATGCTCTCCTCCAGGGGATCTTCCCAACCCAGGGATTGAAACCAGGTCTCCCACACTGCAGGTGGATTCTTTACCTACCAGGGAAGCTCACCAAATGGAAAGCTTGGGCAGGAGGAGATATAAATGATAAGGTTGGGATTAAAAGACACTATCATATATATGTATCTATATGTATCTATATAATGTACATACATACACCATATATCTGTATAGATATACATAATGCATCTATATCATATATATAAAGAACATATGATCTGTATATATAATATCTACATATAAAAGACATCTGAATGGATATCACATGGAAATCGCAACACTCTGTAAAGTCCTATATGGAAACAGAATTGGAAAAAGAATAGTTATGTGTATATCCTGGGTCATGTTGCTGGATACGTCTGAAACTCACACAATCTTGTAAACCCACTCTGCACGCATATGCGTGCTGTTCTGTCTGACTCTTTGTGACCCCACGACTGTAACCCACCAGGATCATGAATCTAAAGAAAATAGAAATTCCGTTAAAAGAAAATAAATGGAAACAAATGCCAGCTCCGTTTCCCTCAGGGCATGTGGCTCTCACATCACAACCGCCTGAGTAGGCTTGGGTCTCAAGGCTTGACTGTCACGGGGCTGAGGGAGCTGGGGTGTATGTGGCAGCCAACAAGCCCCCCATGAGATTCAAGTGCCTGGTCTTGTCCCCAGGGACCTCAAACTCCAGAACCAGGCCAGCCCTCCCACAGCTACTGCAAGTCTGTGTGTGTGTGTGGTCTGCAAGTCTACAGCACCCCAAAACTGCGGGACGCTCTGGGCTTGAAGAGCTGTGAAAAGTCACCCTGATTTTGCTATGTCCTGGTGGCGGTGTCCCCGCTTTCAGCCTCCTTTCTTGAAGTCCCCCCACCAACCTGTGGCAGCACCGCCAGCAAAGCACCTTTCTGGAGTTAAGGTCTGGCTGGCGGGTGAAGGATAAGGAAGAAGTAGTAGTTAGACACAGGCCTTGCATGTTTCCTCGGGCAATTTACTTCTAATTTACAGCCCAGGAACCCAACTTTCTTTCTCTAAGCCTCTGATTGCCCCAGGGACCAAAGCTGGGCCTGGAGAAATGCTGCCGTCTTGTGGCCATTTCTGGTAATGACAACTTGAAACCAGTGCTTAAAAATACTTAATACTCTCAAGGCCTGTGGGGCTCAAAATGACCCCTAAGCTTGAGAAATAGCCTGTGGTAAGTAGGATTAAGAGAATTCCAATCAACGATGACTTTCAAAAGCCCATTTCAAGTACTAAATTCTAGCATCCTTAAAAAAAAAAACGAACATGAGACATCATTTCTTTGCATATGTAATGAAATGCAAATCAAATGATGATGCGGTATCACGTGACAGCAGTCGCCTCGGAGTACAGAGCGCCGCAGAGTCCATGGGGAGAAGGAACCTCCCATGGTGTTTCTGGGAATACAAACTGCTAACACTCACTCTACAGAAGGCTGCAGAGGTGGCGCAGGAGTCGCCATAAGATCTGGCAATCCCACTCTTAGGCACCTTCCAGAGAAAACCATCTATCAAAGGCCTGTGCACGCCAACACCCCCTGCAGCACTGTTTACAACAGTCAGAGCGAGCAAGCATCCAGAATGTCCATCAACGACACAGAAGGCGTGCTGCGCACGTACAGTGGGCCATTGCTCGGCCATAAAAACAATGAAAGCATGCCATCTGTGGCAAACTGGGTGGATGTGAAGGTCACATTCAAGTCAGACAAGGAAAGACACATAGCCTTTGATGTCACTGATAGAAGAGATTGAAAAATGGATACAAATGGACTAGTTCCAAACAGAAATAGACTCACTGACTCAGGAAACAAATTTAGACTCACTAAAGGGAAGGAGGGCAAGGGGTGATACAAATGAAAAGGCTTAAAGGATACTCAGAAATACGTCTTATACATGTAAATGATATATAAATATAGTATAAAAGATAAGTGACAACCAGATCAATACCTGGAAATCTCAACACTCTGCAATAACCTATATGAAAGCAGAGTCTGAAAAACAATAGATGTATGTGTGATTTTAACTGGATCATATTTCTGTATGTCTCACATACATGTAACACTGTAAACCAACTCTAACAGAAAACAGAAGTTCCTTTAAAAGAAAATAAACAGAAACGCATGCCTACTCTATTGCCCTCAGGCCTCGGTGAGCTGGGCTGCTCTCACATCCTCACAGTCCGAGCAGCCTTGGGTCCCGGGGCTGGGCTGCTGTGGGGCTGAGGGAGCCGGGGTGTATATAGCAGCCAGTGAGCCCCCCCAAGATACTGGGCTGCCTGGTCCTGTCTTCATGGGACTCCAGATCCAGGCTGGCCCTCTCACAGCTACTGCAAGCCTGCAGCACCCCAAAACTGGTGGACACTCTGGACTTGGAAGAGCTGTGAAAAGTCACCCTGTTTTTTCCATCGCTCGTTGCGGGATTCCCACTCTCAGCCTCCTTCCTTGGAGTCCCTCTGCCGACCTCGGCAGCTCCTCCAGTAGAGCACCTTTCTGGGGTTAAGATTTGGCTGGAGGATCAAGAGTAAGGAAAAGAAGCAGTGCGACAAAAGCCCTTGGGTGTTTTGAGTAGTTTGCTTCTAATTTAAGTAAAGTAAGTAAGTAAAGTCACTCAGTCATGTCCGACTCTTTGTGACCCCATGGACTACAGCCCACCAGGCTCCTCAGTCCATGAGATTCTCCAAGCAAGAATACTGGAGTGGCTTGCCATTTCCTTCTCCAGGGGATCTTCCCGACCCAGGGGTCGAACCCAGGTCTCCTGCATCCAGAAATCCAATTTCCTTTACTAAAACCTCCGATCGCCCCAGAGGCAAGAGGTTGAAAAAATGCTGCCGTCTTGTGGTCGTTTCGGGTAACAACAGCCTGAAACTGGTGCTTAAAAACATTCTCAAGGTCAGCTGCATTCTACATAACCTCTATGGTTAAGAAAAGACATGCGGTAGATCATCGCAAAAGAATTCAGCTCAGCGATCAGTTTCAAAAGTCAGTTTTAACATTTCCATACCTAAGGCGCTACTTTTTAAAAACAATTATAACAAAAATATTTACAAATTGGTTAAACCACTAGCTCTACTTTTTGGCACCTCAAGACATCTAAAATGCCTAGATGTTGCAAAGTAAAGATCAACCTTGTCCAAAATAAACATAGGTACCTTTAGAAAATGAACATACAGACAGACAGTTATAACCTAAACTGTCTTCTAGATGTTAGCCAAGCCCCCCTCTCCTCACCCTTCCTCATATCCCTCCTCCAGCATTTCAGGGATCAAGTACCCGACCACATGAGACCCAGGACACGTCAAATGGTAAACTGCTTGTGATTATGAATGAGTTATTTCTTGCTTCATATGTTTTTTGGTTTGCTTATATGCACATGTTAATTTTTTAAAAAAAAATAATATTTTAAAGACTTTTAAAAGCCAACTTTAAGAGGCAAATTTTATGCATCCTTAAAATGGAAAAATGTACATGACAAGATATTCACACTCCTAATTCTTAAGAAATGCAAATCAAAACGACAATGAGGTATCATCTGACTGCAGTCAGCACAAAGTCTACAAACTATTCATGCTGGAGAAGCCGTGGAGAAAGAGGAACCCTCCTATGCTGCTGCTGGGAATGTAAGTCGCTAACAGCCTCTATACAGAAGGCTCAAAGGTGGATTCAAGAACTCAAACAAGAGTGACCAAACTGTCTGGAAATCCTCCTCGTAGGCATATATCCAGAGAAAACCATCCTTCAAAAGGACACGCATACCCCAGCGTTCACGGTGGCACTATTTACAACAGCCAAAATATGCAAGCATCCAAAATGTCCATCTGCTCACAAAAACGGAACAGAAGGTCTGCTACATACAAACAATGGACTATAACTCAGCCATAAAAATAAAATCATGCCATCGGCGGCGACATGCACGGATGTGGAAGTGATCACACTAAGCCTGACATCCATTGATGTCACTGACGGATGAAACTGAAATATGGCTGCAGATGAACTAACTTCCCAAGCAGGATAGACTCATCAGCTTCAGAAATGAATTTAGATCCCCAGAGGGAATTGCAGGAAATACAAATGAAAAGTTTGGAATTAAAGCATACACGGAAATATATCATCTGTATATAGATATATCTATCTCATATGTATGTATATATATAAAATTCTAGTTATATGAAGTGTTAGTTGCTCAGTCATGTTTGACTGCAATCTCTTGGGATGTAGCCCACCAGGCTCCTCTGTCCCTAGCTTTCTCCAGGCAAGAATACTGGAGTGTGTAGCCAATCCCTTCTCTAGGAGATTTTCCTGACCTAGGAACTGAACCCGGGTCTCCTGCATTGAAGGCAGATTCTTTACCGTCTGAGCCACCTGGGAAGCCCCCTAGTTATATAAACATATCTTTATATATGATACATATATATAATATCTATGTAAAAACATTAAGCGACAAGGACCGACTGCATTATATACAGAAATCTCAACACTCTGTAATGACCTATATGAAAACAGAATCCGAAAAAGAATCGCGTATGTATATGCACAGCTAGACCATGTTCCTTATCTCTCAAACACACACACATTGTAGAGCAACTCAGCTCTAATAGAAAACAGAAATTGCTTTAAAAGAAAATAAATGGAAACAAATGCCTAGTCCGCCTCCCTCAGGCCACAGTGACCCGGGCTGCGTCACATCCTCACGTGAGCAGGCTAGGGTGCCAGGGCTGGGCTGTGGGGGCGGAGGGAGCCGGGGTGTTTGTGGCAGCCAGCGAGCCCCCAGTGATACTGAAGCGCCTGGTCCTGTCTTCATGGGACCCCAAACTCCAGATCTGGTCTGGCACTCCACAGCTACCGCCCCAAACCGGGCGAACAGAGTGGGCTTGAAGAGCTGTGAAAAGTCACCCTTGTTATCCGTCCCTGGGGTTCCCAGCCTGTCTCCTTCCTTGTAGTCCCTTCACCCAACTATGGCAGCACCCCCAGCAAAGCGCCTTTCTGGGGTTAAGACTTGCCTGGCGGATCAAGGGTAAGGAAAGGAAATAGTGAGACACAAATCCTTGGTCGTTTCTTTGAGCAAGCTGCGCTCTGATTTACAAGCCAGGAACCCAATTTCTTCCACTAAGGCTGATTGCCCCAGGGACCTTTGCAGGGCCTGAAGAAATGCTGCCATCTTTTGGCCATTTCTGGTAACGACAGCTTGATAACTGGTCCTTAAAAATCACTTAATACTCTCAAGGCCCGAGGGGCTCAAAATGACCCCCACGCTTGAGAAATACCTGCGGTGGTAACAGTGAGAGAATTCTAAAACAGTGATGACTTTCAAAGCCAATTTCAAGAAGTACCTTTTAGCATCCTGAAAAAATAAAAACAAACATGAGAATTCTTCTTCACCATTTCTAATATTTAAAAATTGCAAATCAATGAGGAGGTATCATCTGAGAGCAGTCAGCATAAAGTCTACAGTCAATAAACGCTGGAGAGTCCCTGGAGGAAAGGGAACCGTACCACATTGCTGCTGGGGAAAGTAAAGTGCTAACAGCCACCATCAAAAGGCACAACAACAAAAGGCAACAGATGTGGCTTCAAGGACTGAAACAAGAGTGACGACGATCTGGCCCCCCAGCTCCGAGGCGAACATCCAGAGAAAATCATCCTTCAGAAAGACAGGTGCACCCCACTTTTCACCGGGGCATTGTTTACAGCCAAGGCATGCAAATTCCAAAACGTCCATCCACACACCAACGGATACAGAAGGCATGCTACGCACATACAATGTATGTAGCAATACATACATGAAAAAGAAGCAATCTGTGACAACCTATTTGGATCGGGAGATGATCGCACTAAGTGTGTCAGACTGAGAAATGCAAATATCCTGTGAAATGGCACAGAGGAGAAACAGAATAATGGATACAAATGAACTAACTTACGAAACAGAAACTGAATCCCTGACTTAGAAAACAAATTTAGACCCACCAAAGGGAAAGTTGAGGCAGGAGGAGATATAAATGAACAGGCTGAGATTAAAACATACACAGTGACATACCGTGTATCTAGACATATCTATACATAGTATATCTATATAAACATATTTATATATAAGATACGTATACTGAGGGCTTCCCAGGTGGCACTGGTGGTAAAGAACCTGCCTGCCAATGCAGGAGACATAAGAGATGCAGGTTCGATCGTGGGTTGGGAAGACCCCCTGGAGGAGGGCATGGCAGCCCACTCCAGCATTCCTGCCTGGAGAATCCCATGGACACAGGAGCCTAGCGGGCTACCGTCCATAGGGTGGTGGAGTTGGACACAACTGAAGGGATTTAGCATGCACACATATGTGTACTACCTATGTACAAAAGATAAGCCACAAGGATTGACTGGTCAGCACATGGAAATCTCAACACTACGTAATGACCTGTGTGAAAACAGAAGGTGAAAAAGAATCTATATATGTGTATATGAATAGCTGGGTCATGTTGCTGTAAATCTCAAACACACACGACATTGTTAAGCATTTCTACTCTAACAGAAAATGGAAATTCCTTTAAAAGAAAATAAATAGAAACCCGTGCCAGTCTATTCCCCTCAGGCCTCAGTGACCGGGGCTGCTGTCACATCCTTGCGCCCTGAGCAGGTTTGGGTCCCAGGGCTGGAGTGTCATGGGGCTGAGGGAGCCGGGATATGTGGCAGCCAGTGAGCCCCCCATGATACTCCAGTGCCTGGTCCTGTTCCCACAGCACCCCAGACTGCAGATGCAATCCAACCCTCCCACAGCCACTGCAAGCCCACAGCACCCCAAAACTGGTGGACACTCTGGGCTTGAAGAGCTGTGAAAAGTGACCTTTTCTGGACATCTTCTAGTGGTGAGATTCCTGCTTTCAGCCTTCTTTTTGGCGTCCCTCCGCCAAGTTATGGCAGCACCCCCAGCAAAGCACCTTTCTGGAGTTAAGGTTTGGCTGGTGGGTGAAGCTTAAGAAAGAAGTAGTGAGATATTCTTGCCTGGAAAATCCCATGGACGGAGGAGCCTGGTGGGCTGCCGTCCATGGGGTCGCGAAGAGTCGGACACGGCTGAGCAACTTCACTTTCACTTTTCACTTTCATGCATTGGAGAAGGAAACGGCAACCCACTCCAGTGTCCTTGCCTGGAGAATCCCAGGGACGGCGGAGCCTGGTGGGCTGCCGTCTATGGGGTCGCACAGAGTCGGACACGACAGAAGCAACTTAGCAGCAGCAGCAGCTGTGAGATACAAGCCCTTGGGTGTTTCTTCTAGCAATTTGCACGCTAATTTACAACCCGCCTTTCATTCACTAAGGCTCTGATTGCCCCAGGGACCAGAACTGGGCCTGAAGAAATGCTGCCATCTTGTGGCCATTTCTGGTAACAACTTGAAAATCAGTGCTTCAGGGGATAAATTCACTCAGTCTATTCGACCTTCCGTGACCCCATGGACTGTAGCCCACCAAGCTCCTCTGTCCATGGAATTCTCCAGTCAAGAATACTGGAGTAGGTAGCCATTCTCTTCTCCCAGGGATCTTCCCTACCCAGGGATTGAACCCTGGTCTGTTGCATTGCAGGCAGATTCTTTACTATCTGACCAAGACAACTTGAAAACCACTAAGGACTGTTAGTATTCACATGGCCTCGGGAGTGCTCAGTGAGCCCTATGCTTGAGAAATAGCCTGAAGGAGGTAATAGTAAGAGAATTCCAATCAGAGATGACTTTCAAAAGCCAATTTCAAGTTAATTTTAGCATCCTTAAAAAGTAATAAAACACATGAGAAGGTCTTCACCATTCCTAATCCTTAAATAAACACAAAGCAAAATGACAATCAGGTTATCATCTGACAGCAGTCAGGACAAAGTCTACAAATAATAAATGCTGGAGAGGCCATGGGGAAAAGGGAACCCTTCCTATGCTGCTGATGGAATGTAGATTGCTAACAGCCACTATAAAAAATGCTACAGAGGTGGCATCAAGAACTAAAACATCAACGACCGTACCATCCAGTAATCCCACTCTTAAGCGTACATTCAGAGAAACCCATCTTCAAAAAGATACGTGCACCCCAACATCCACTGCGACACTCTTTACAACAGCCAAGGCATGCAAGCACCCAAACTGTTCATCCATTCACCAATGGATAAAGAAGGTGGGCTGCATACATGCAGATGGGCGATCACGCAGCCACGAAAAAAATATCATGCCACCCGGGCAACCTGGATGGAGCAGAGATGATCACTCTAAGTAAGTCAGGCTGAAAAAGGCAAATATCCCATGATATCATGTCAAAGTGAAATGGAATAAAGGATTCGAATGAACTTGTTTACCAGATAGAAACAGACACTCTACTTAGAATAGAGGCTTAAGATTACCACAGGGGAAAGCTTGGGTGGAGGGATAAAAATAGCCTGGGATTAACATACACACACTACTATATATAAGAGAGATAACCAAGAATGACCTTCTGTATATTACAGGAATCTCTACTCAATGTTCTGTGATAAGCTATAAGTGAAAAAAATCTGAAATAGAATGTATCTACCTACATATGTAATCAATCCTTTACTGTATACTTGAAACCAGCAGGAAACTGTATATCTGCAATAAAAATTTAAATTAAGTATGTAAGTAAATAAATAAGTCAGCTTACAACCAAACTTCCTTGCACAGCAAAGGCATCCGTAAATACACTATAGACAATCTATGGTATACGGAAAGTATTTGCAAAAACTGTAACCTACGAAGCATTAATTTCCAAAATAGACATAGATCTCATACAACTCAACATCAGAAAAAGAATGCAATCAAAAAATGGGCAGAAGACCTAAATAGATATTTCACCAAGGAAGACATCCAGATTACCAACAGGCACATGTAAAGATGGCCAGTATTGCTAATTATTCAGTTCAGTTCAGTTGCTCAGTCGTGTCTGACTCTTTGCAATCCCATGAATCGCAGCACGCCAGGCCTACCTGTCCATCACCAACTCCCAGAGTTTACCCAAACTCATGTCCATCGAGTCGGTGATGCCATCCAGCCATCTCATCCTCTGTCGTCCCCTTCTCCTCCTGCCCTCAATCCCTCCCAGCAGCAGGGTCTTTTCCAATGAGTCAACTCTTCGCATGAGGTGGCCAAAGTACTGGAGTTTCAGCTTCAGCATCAGTCCTTCCAAAGAAATCCCAGGGTTGATCTCCTTCAGAATGGACTGGTTGGATCTCCTTGCAGTCCAAGGGACTCTCAAGAGTCTTCTCCAACACCACAGTTCAAAAGCATCAATTCTTCTGCGCTCAGCCTTCTTCACAGTCCAACTCTCACATCCATACATGACCACAGGAAAAACCATAGCCTTGACTAGACGGACCTTAGTTGGCAAAGTAATGTCTCTGCTTTTGAATATACTATCTAGGTTGGTCATAACTTTCCTTCCAAGGAGTAAGCGTCCTTTAATTTCATGGCTGCAAGTCACCATCTGCAGTGATTTTGGAGCCCCCAAAAATAAAGTCTGACACTGTTTCCACTGTTTCCCCATCTATTTCCCATGAAGTGATGGGACCAAATGCCATGATTTTCGTCTTCTGAATGTTGAGCTTTAAGCCAACTTTTTCACTCTCCTCTTTCACTTTCATCAAGAGGCTTTTAGTTCCTCTTCACTTTCTGCCATAAGGGTGGTATTATCTATATATCTGAGGTTATTGATATTTCTCCTGGCAATCTTGGTTCCAGCTTGTGCTTCTTCCAGCCCAGCGTTTCTCATGATGTACTCTGCATAGAAGTTAAATAAGCAGGGTGACAATATACAGCCTTGACGTACTCCTTTTCCTATTTGGAACCAGTCTGTTGTTCCATGTCTGAGATATGCAAATCAAAACAACTGAAGTATCACTTCACATTGGTCAGAATGACCAACATCAAAAAGTCTATCAACAATAAAGACACATGTATCCCATTGTTCACTGCAGCACTATTTACAACACCTGGAATATGGAAGCAGCCCAGATGCCCATCGACAGATGAGTGGATAAAGAAGTTGTGGTACATATACACAATGGAATACTACTCAGCCATAAAAAGGAACACATTTGAGTCAGTTCTGATGAGGTGGATGAACCTAGAACCTATTATACAGAGTGAAGTGAGTCAGAAAGAGAAAGATAAATACAGTATTCTAACACATATATATGGAATCTAGAAAAATGGTACTGAAGAATTTATTTACAGGGCAACAATGGAGAAGCAGACACAGAATAGACTTATGGACATGAGAGAGGCGAGGAGAAGGTGAGATGTATGGAGAGAGTAACATGGAAACTTACATTACCATATGTAAAATAGATAGCCAACGGGAATTTGCTGTATGGCTCAGGAAACTCAAACAGGGGCTCTGTATCAACCTAGAGGGGTGGGATGGGGAGGCAGATGGGAGGGAGTTTCAAAAGGAGGGGATATATGAATACCTATGGCTGATTCGTGTTGAGGTTTGACAGAAAACAACAAAATTCTGTAAAGTAATTATCCTTCAATAAAAAAATAAATAATTTTTTAAAAGTCTATCAACAATAAATGCTGGAGAGGTAATGAGGAAATGGGAACATACCCATATCATGGGTGGAAATAGAAACTGGCGCAGTCACTACAGAGAATGTATGGAGGTCAATCAAAAATAAAAAATAGAGTTATCATTGGTCCATCAGTCACACTCCTGGACATTGATCCAGAAAAAATGAAAAATCTAATTCTAAAAGATACACTCACACCCAATGTTCATATGTTCATAACAGCACAATTTGCAAGAACCAGCAATACTGTAAATGTTCCCAAACAGATGCGTGTATACAGAAAATGTGGTGTGCATGTGTGTATATATATGTATACACACAGATACATACACACGGGCTCCCCTGGTAGCTCAGTTGGTGAAGAATCCGCCTGCAGTGCAGGAGACCCCGGTCCAATTCCTGGGTCAGGAAGATCTGCTGGAGAAGGAATAGGCTATCCACTCCAGTATTCTTGGGCTTCCCTTGTGGCTCAGCTGGTAAAGAATCTGCCTGTAATGCGGGAGACCTGATTTGAACCTTGGGTTGAGAAGATCCCCTGGAGAAGGGAACAGCTACCCACTCTAGTATTCTGGCCTGGAGAATTCCATGGACTGTATATAGTCCATGGGGTGGCAAAGAGTTGGACACGACTGAGTGACTTTCACACATACATGCACACACTGCAGTATTGCTCAGCCATGAAGGATAAAATAATGCCATTCCTAGCAACACGGATGGACCTTGAGATTATCATCCTGAGAGAAGTGAGTCAAAGACAAATACCATATGATATCACTTATGAGGAATTGTTAAGTCATGGAAATGATCCTATTTGTAAAATCGAAACAGACTCATAGAAAACAAAGTTGTGGTTACCCAAAGGGAAAGGAGGAAGGGATAAATTAAGACTTGGGGATTAAAAGATACATATTCCTCTATATAAAATAAAAAAGACTTACTGTATAGCATGGGGAACTATATTCTGTATCTCATAAAAACCCATAACAGAAAGAATCTGAATATATATATCAGTTTGCTGTACACATGAAACATTACAAATCAACTATCTTCAACAAAAGAAATACAGTACTCCTGGGTCTTCTAACTGGACAATTACTCCAATATTTAAAATTTTTTTAATAAAGCAGTCACTCCCTAGACTCCTTAAGATGTCCCCAGTGATGAGAAATGAAGGGTCTCTTGCATGCTAACATGTTTGTGGAAAATGTAATGTGAGGGTAAATGTGTTATCCTTTCATAATTTACAAAATAAAAAATACTTAAATGTAATATGTGAGGGCACTTTTGCGATCTTGATCAGAAAACAATTAGGGAAGGACTGATCAACCTGAATGACAAGTGTCCTACACCGACACTGTGGCAAGACTCAAGGGGAAATCCTTAAGTTTTGCCGGGTTTAGAACGTCCACTTGCAGCCTTGGTGTTTGAATGAAGCCTGAGAAGTTCCTGCTTACTGCATAGGTTTTGTGTTCTCTGTATCCTTTATTAGAACGTTCTGTGAGGGCCGAGACATGGAAGTGTTCCGTTTGCAGGACGTGTTCCATACTTACAGGCCTCCAGGGGTACAGGTCCATGGTCCTCTCCTCCCCACAGCCCTCACCTACCTCATTCCAGGCCTCCTGGAACCTGCAGAGGTCGGAGCCCCTGACACAGACACAAGTCTATCGCGGCACCCAAGACTCCTTGACTCAGAAGAATCCAGTGATCAGGAGCCCCAGAGAATATCGCAGGCAACAGGGGTTCGGGGAGTCTAGAAACTACCGAGGAAGGAACCCTAAGACCCACGCCGCCTGGAGTTCATGACATCGATGCCATCCTTTCCCAGTTCCTTTCAAAACAAACCAATAGGCACAGAGAAGTATGAACACCCGGACTACAGACAAGGCAGGTCTGCGTCAAGAGCCCATAGACGCCTCCATCTTGGGCTTCAGGCCCTCCCTCCCCAGCCCCATCCTGGGTGGGAATCTCACTTCCTTCACAGTAGCTTTGACTCCAGCAAGCCCGGCCCAGGAGTCAAGGAAAGCCCAGCCCGCCCTGTATTCCAGAGCCTTCCATGGGGGCCAGAGGCTGCAGACCCCACCTCCCCCTGGTTCCTGCCAGGCACGGGTGCCACCGTCCAAGAAGGGGAGGCTGGGCTCAGCCCACATTCAGACACCAGACAGTGTGTTATCCTTTAATGAAGAACCAGGTGAGTGGGGCCCCCATTCTCCTGCAGGCCCCCCTGCAGCAGACACCCCTCACTCCTGGAGGCCTCCGTGGCAGGGTGGCCCTGAGGCAGCCAGCCCTGCTGAGGGGTGAGTTGGCGGTGGCCTCGAAAGGCATTCGTCTCTCGGACCCAGGAACGTGGCAGCAGCAACAAGGCCGGAGGCGGCTGACGAGGTCAGGGCTGATGGAGCAGGAGGGCGGGACGGGAAGTGGGGCCTCTCCTCCTTTCTCTCTGGATCTCCCTGGGACGGAGGCCAGCGCTCACAACAGTCCAGTCTCTCCAGGGCCTGGAGGCCCTTCTGGCCCGGCCCCGGAAGCCCTTAGTCCCCAGCTCCCTGCAGACTGACGTCACACAGGCAACAGCCCACAGGGTCTCCGGGCATGGGCGGCAGACCGGGCACCACGCCGCCAGCCTCAAGGCCCCCGGGCTGCGAAGTGAGTCCAACGGGGCCCGGGCCAGAGCTCCCAGGAGCCCAGGAGGCACCTTCCACTAACTCTGCTGCTCAGGCACTACGGGATCTAAGAAGGCGGCCTCTCCGCGCAGTCCCGGGGCTGTCCAGGCAGGGCTGGGCGCGGCCGGCCTGCGCTCTCGCAGAGCCTACAGATCTGTGACCTTGTTTTCCACGGCAGCCGCGATCTGCTGGAGCCGATAGCCCAGCTGCATCTTCTGGGCCGTGCCGTCCTCCTCCAGGGCAGTGATGATCTGAAACGCAGAGACCAGCTCGACAGGGGGAGGCGCCTCCTCAGCTGCTGCAGCAGTTGAGGGTAGGGGCCCGAGAAACCCTGTGGGCTGCCTCACTCACTTCCTCAGGGCCCGGCTGGAGAGAGGGAAGGGAAAATGATAGAAGAGTGGCTGCGGCGTTTTAAGGACTCCCGATGGACGCGAGTCTGAGTGAACTCCGGGAGTTGGTGATGGACAGGGAGGCCTGGCGTGCTGCGATTCATGGGGTCGCAAAGAATCGGAACGACTGAGTGACTGAACAGGACTGAACTGAACTGAGGTGGGCAATGGAGTGCCTGACTCAGGACCAGGCACTCAGGGCCGAGGAGCATCACCTCCCCTGGCAAAATCTTTTTCAGTGGAGGCCAGCCTTGCCCACCATGCTGCTCTTCTCCCCACAAGGTCCCCTGGAAGCCCAGCTCCACCCATCCTGGCTCTGCATCCACCAGCCAACAAGCAAATCTGAGTTCCCACATGCCAGGTGTAGGGCAAGGAGCGGAGACCTGGTGATGTGATGACAGATACGATCCCTGGTGTCATGGGCTCGTTGGAGGGGAGACAGCTACTGACCAAACACGGACGGTCCGAGGGAAAGGGACAGGAGGGCTTGCTGGCCATGCCTCCATGGGGGGGTGTGACACAGGCCCGTCTCCCCCACACAAGGCCGTGGCACCTGGAAGTCACGCTTGCACACCACGCCTTTGCTCACTGCCTGTCTCTACTCCAGGCCTGGGCCAGGAGGCAGGTCCTCGTCTCTCAACAGCAACGGCCACATCCCTGGGGCCACGCAAACGTCTGGGCAGATGATTCCATCAGGCACTCCGTGGGCTGCTGCATCCGTCAGCAGACTGATGGACGCTCTGATCCTGAGGCCTAGCCCAGAATCCCCCCAAAGCCCCCCAGCTGGCTCCATCATGCCCTCACCTGCCCCAGACCCTACGTCTGGACCCTCTTCTCTGTCTGCACCTGCAGCCCAGCCAGGCCCACACCCACAGAGGTGGCCTACACTGCACACGGCCACGTGAGGCCTCGGGTAGGGGTCTGAGCGAGAACAAGTCAATCAGTTCTAGTCTGTCGTGTCCAGCTTTTTGCGACCCCATGGACTGTAGCCCGCCAGGCTTCTCTGTCCACGGGATTCTCCAGCAAGAATGATGGAGCCATTCCCTTCTCCAAGGGATCTTCCCAACCCAGGGATCAAACCCAGGTCTCCTGCATTGCAGCCAGATTCGTTACTGTCTGAGTCACCAGGAAAGCTTGAACTAAGTAGTGGTCCATCAGTTGGATTTTTCAACCCTGGAGAGTATGTGAATTTATTTTATAGTCATGGGGGAGTCAGGGAGAGGGACGGATTCAGTCTGCACACGGTTGGGGCCAACGTGGCATCCCAGCACGTCCTGCACACCATCTCCAGGCGCTGCTGGACCCCCACCACCCCCGCCACCAGGCCCAGGAGCCCTGCCAAGAGCCCCGGATGGGGATGGTGGTAGCAGGTAAGAGTCAGGCCGAGACCAGGAAGCGCACGGCAAGAACAAACACTGCCCGAGCCCACCACTCTGTGCCTGGGGGAGACACGGAGCCAGTCACCCGCTGATGTCATTCTGGCCCTGCCAGGTTCTGCTCACCTGGTCATAGTATTTGTTGATATACTTGTAGAGCTCATGCAGGGCCACTCGAGCCCCCAGGTCTCCGGAGTAGTTCTAGGAGGAGGAGAGACAAGAGGTTTTAGAGCTAAGGGTGCTGCCGGCCCCTAGAGGAAGCCCAGGACCCCAGGGACGGGGAGTGGGGGAGAGGGCTCGGGAGGCAGAGGAAGGAGCAGAGCCTGGTGTTGGGGAAGCGGAGCCCCTCTCTTGATGAGCGGCTGTCAGGCTCAGCTGGGCACAGGACAGAGCCAAAAAGGGCCTCCTGGGTGGAGAGAGACCGGCTCTGCAGTTTCCCAGGCCCTGGGGTCTCCAATGGGGCCCTGCCTCTCTCTCCCTCCAGGCTCCAGCTGGGACCCTCTGTCACCCCAGGGGACCGCAGAGCCCAGCAGGATGGACACTGCTCACAGCCTGTGACCCAGCCCTGCTCTGCTCCGATCTCACTCGAGCCTGTCCCCTTGGGTCACACCCGGGCCCCTCCCTGGGGACCTCGCTGAGCCTCAGCCTCCTCTTCAGGATGGAGTTGATGTCTCCTAACTTGTAGAGCTCTTCTATGAGTGCAGTGAGAGGGAATCGAAGCGCCCACCCATAGCAACACACCCAACTGCAGCTGCTATTTTTTCTGCGGTTGTGATCTTCATCATCTCGGGCCAGATTTAACATCGTTCATAAATTCCCCGGAGTGTGTGTTTGGGGGCTGTTTTAGGAGTAGGCGGGGGCAGGTCTACACTGCCCAGGAAGCAGAGCAGTAGGATGTGGACAGGCTGGGCCAGACGGTCCTGGGGTTCAATCCCCGCCTCCTTGCTGCCTGGGAACCGTGGTCCACAAACCCTGAAGGGCTGCAAACATCTTAACACCCAGCCGAGTCCGGTCAGGTGGTAGCTGCCGGGACAAGACCCTGCTGCTCTCTGATGAGATGCTGGGAGCCCTGGTATTTTACAGAGGCAGCGGAACATTCTTCGGAGGCCCCAGGACTTCCCTGTAAAGGAGCAGTGTGAAGCAGGCAGGACCTTTGGGGCAGAAGGCCTGGGCCCAACCCAAGAAGCAGAAGGAGGGCCGTACCCGAGACAGCTCAGCCAGGATGGAGTTCATTTCTTGATCACTGGCGGGAATGGTCTGTCTGATGTCTGCATAGTACCTACCAGAGATTATGGGTCCAAAAGTCACTAGGGAAACAAACCCCTCCTCACCCCACCAGGCTCATCCCGGGGGCCTCTGCTGTAAACACCCACCCACCCATCCCCTGGTTTTCTTCCAGGCCCAGCTCCTCTGCCTCATACCTTTCCACCATCCGTTTGTACCGGGGAATATCGCGAGCATACAGAAGTTTGTTGATGGGGGAGTCCTGGGTGCCAGCAGGCGGGCAGCAAAAACAAAGGAAGGATGAGGGCCCCGTCAGGGCGACCAGCTGTCCCCTGTCCCCAGCACTGCTGCAGTTTCAAAACCCAGTCCTCAGCCTTCCCTGCTGGCTCAGTGGTAAGGACTCTGGCCTGCCAATGCAGGAGACGCAGGTTCCATCCCTGATCCGGGAAGATGCCACGTGCCTCCGGGCAACGAAGCCCCTGCGCCACCACTCCTGAGCCTGTGCTCGAGAGCCCGGGAGCCGCAACCATGAAGGCCGGGCGCCCTAGAGCCCGTGCTCCACACCCAGAGAAGGCTCCGCAATGAGAGGCCACACCCTGCACCCCACTCGCCACAACCAGGGAAAAGCCCGCGCAGCGAGGAAGACCCAGCACAGCCAAAAAGAAATGAATAAAGTGAACACAATTTGAAAGAAAACTGAGTCCTGAATCACAGGAAACCTCCTCAGTCCCAGGCAAGCCGGATGGTTGGTCACCCCAGTTCCTTCCTTCCGTCGCCCCTCCCCGCTGTCCCACCTCTGCCGTCATCACCTTGAACTTCCCCCTCTCTCTCTCAGCTCCACGTGCCTCCACCCAGACCCGGCAGGGAACTGGCAAGCCATGTGGAGCCCTGACACTGCTTCTCCACGTGCTGTCCATTCTCCACGGACTCATCTTAAAGCTCAGGAAACTAACCAGGAAATTCAATTACATTGCCCCAGACCATCTTACTCGCGCATGGCTGAGCTGGGATTTGAAGCAGGTCTCTCTCTGATCAGGGCTCACAGTCTAACAGGACCAGACACATCCTCTACCACCGCACTGGGCTCCAGTCCCAGTTCTGTCCGGGTGGCTGCAGACAGCACTTCCGTTCTCGGGACCTGCTGCCGCATCCTACAGCTGCGGGGAGGGCGGGGCGAGACTGCACTGCCCACTGAGAGCCGGGGTCTGAGACCAGATGCCTGCTTCTCAGCCCCTCTCCGCGGGGGCGCCCTCGGCATCCTGGTTTGCCCTATTCCTGACTCACCTAGGAAGCACCTGCAGTACTGCCAGGAAGCAGGGGCTGTGTGAAGATCAGACATCAGAACCTGGACACCAGAGAGCACACACCCTGGAGGGGACCCCTGGGTCCCAGTGTGGCCCTGTGGGTCTCAGCTCATCATAGGCAGAGTAATGAGAGCTCACAGACCAAAAAATGGCTCCCAACAGACAGCTCTACGGATTGGGAGCCTTCCATCTCGTTTCTTCACACAGGGCTAGGCACAGACCTCTCAGAGGTCCCAGGCCAACTGCGGCCCAGCGGACCAGGCTAAGCAGAGCCCAGTCACGAGGGTCCGCCCGCTGGGCACCTGTGAGTCCTGGTGGGCCCCCGGTATCAATCTTGGACTCTCTGGGCTCTGAGCCCTGTGACAACTGCCCTGCACCCTCTGTGCCACCAGGCAGCCGTGGTCAGCTCCCCCTCCGTGCTTCCTGGCTCCCCTATGTGCACATCCCCGCTCGCCTGGTCCTCCCCGGACTCTCCCCCTTGTACTGCCCTGGCTGGTGGAAACTCCTCCGCTACCCTTGGAATCCAGCCCCCCAGGCAGCCTGGAGATGCTTGGCGTTTACAGAATCCACATCTCGGCCTAGAGACCGCCTGGCGGCCCCTCCTCCAAGTCTGAGCTCACGACAGCCAGAAGCCCAGGCGTCAGAAGGCACCCCTCCCTTTTCCTCATCCCCCACATCCAACCCACAGCTCCTGCCCACCCTGTAGCCTCTCGTTCCAGCTTGAACACGGCCACTGCTCGTCCCAGGGACAGCACAGCTTCTGCTCTGCACACCAGGCTCCAGTCTATCCACTGTCTGACCCCCTAGCCCTGTCCCCAGGCCCTCAGTGGCCCCCATCACCCTCAGGGTGAGCCCTCGCCAAGTGGCCTGGCCTCCTGCCACACCCAGTAGCACCTGCTGCCTTTTCTTGACGTTGTGAATCGGCACACGTGGCCCGGGCCCTTGCTACATCACACGGCTGAGGCACGGCCACCTCCCAGGGAGCCCAGGGACAAAGCCCGGCCCGGGGCCGGGGTCAGAGGCCTCCCATATCCTCCTCCCTGACATCCTCCAGAAAGCCAGGAAGTTTTG
>SJXQ01009637.1:227188-262730 GCA_006408695.1 Aepyceros melampus | reverse complement strand
CCGCCTGCCTGCCTGCCAGCGCCCGGTGGGACCCACGCCCCTCACCTGCCCCACCAACCACTGCCAACCACCAGCCCCGCTCTCCGGGGCCCCCGAGCTCCCTCTTACCTGTCCAGTACCTGGCTCCTGTGGCCATCCTCCTCTAACTTTCTTTACCTGAACTCCGGGGAGCCTGGTTTCTGCCCACCGGTCCTACTCCTGGGACTCTGAAACGGCCAAGCTCTCCTTCCGGCCCCCACCTCTGGCTGTGCGGGAAGAGCGCTGGCTTTGGGGTTGGGCCTGGGTTTGCGCCATCACTGAGCCAAGAAACCTGACCCCTGCCCCCCAAACACACATGCTTGTTTGCTCACCGTCAAGTGGAGGTGATGCCACACCTAGCCGGGCTGGGAGAGGAGGGCCCACCGCTGCAAACGTGCACAAGCTAGGGCGCATTTCCTCCCAAACCTGTACCTGGACCCGCCCCAAGCTGAGAAGCCGTGGGCAAGTCTAGACTCCCTCACCCGTAAATACGTCACCCTTCCAAAGGCACACCTGGGTTCTCTCCTGAGGCCCAGGTGTGCCCTCTGCAGGGCCCTTCAGGCTTGGCTCCCTGCAAACTCGGGAGCCAGCACTTAGTCCATCCTATTCCGCAGGGTTGGCTCTCAGCCACTGGAACAGCCGCCTGGGAGGCAAAAGTGGTCACACACCCTGAAAGCTCCTAGGGCCTCTGCAAGGCTTGAGGGGAACCTCAGTCAGATTTCATCATCCACACTGGCTGCTGTCTAAAGAGCTAAACTTCAGGCACCCTCTCCCCACCTGCCACCATCAGTGTACCTTCACTTTCACATACCTGACTCTCCCTTCCAAGTTGCCCCTCCCCAGCACCTGGACTTGCTCCCCAGACCTCCAACCAATCTTCCAACATCTGGGTCCAGGACTCAGCACCCTGTCTGTGCCAGGTCTGTCTGGATATCACAGAGCCCAGGTGCTACCTGGCCTTCTGGGTCCCCCAGTCCATTCTCTAACCATATGCTCCACACCCACACCACCTGAGTCAAGCTGGTGTGCCCCAAGGCCCTCAGCCACCTTGCCTCACCTTCCTGTGCAGCTTGTGGGGATGTGGGGTGGCCCTTCCAAGTACCTGGACTCCTCCCCTCCCCAGACCCATTCACTCAAGTGCACACCCTTTAGGACCTACCTCACCTACCTAGGTTTAGGACCCAGGATTTCCAAACCCCACACCACCTCTCATCTATAGACAGATATGGTATCTCCTACCCCACCAGGAGGATGAACATCCCAAGTGTAGAGGTCATTTCATCCCACACCCTCCGAAGGAATCATTACAAAAAGAAAACAAGGCCACGGATGGAGTGACCAGACGATCAGAGGCTCACTGCACCCATGGGGCCCTCCGGCCGGGGCTGAGCACAGGCTCCCAAGAAGGGCGGGATCTCACGGAAGCATTTCTGCTTCCACAGGCCTCTGCCGTGCATCAGCTCTGCTCAACCTGCTGACCCACCTCGTTGCGTCCTGAAAGGAGGGTGGGTTCTTCAGACCCACAGTGCAAGCAGAGCGCCTGCTCGCTGCTCCTGTTTACTCAAGGACACACAAGGCCACCCATGGCCATTCGACCCAGGAGGTCAAAGGCTGCTGTTCTCCACTGAGAAGGAAGAGGTCAAGGGTTCTCGGTGCAGTATGCCTCCATGCCCCCCAACCCCTTTACCATACCTCCCACCTCTGGGAGGTCCCTCCCCATCACTGCCTCACCACTTCACACTGCTGGTGGGCTGAGCTCTGCCCAAGGCTGGAGAGGCCATCCCTAGGCTGTGTGTGAGATGACACCCCGCCCAAGTGGTGCTCCAGCAGGGAACCAGATTGGTTGCCAATCCCTGTAATTCTGTTCCCAGCAGTATTTACCAACCATTCTCCCAATCCCTGTTCCCTGCTCTCCTCTGATTAATCCTCCAGTGTTAGAACCAGGAAGTTCTCTCCGACATGGCAGAGCAAGTGATCCAAGACAGGCCGTTACCATGGTCACCAGTGAGTGGCAGCAAGCCAAGTTTATTTACTGGAAATCATGGGCCATCTGACACAGGTGGGTTGGACAAGTAGAGGACAGGCCAGGAAATCCGAAATGAAAATCAAGACCTGGCGGCGGGGGCAGTGGGGGTGGGGGGAACCAGTGTATCCAAAATGGTCTTGAACCAAGGGCCAGATCAAGAGATGAGAGAGGAACTATAAGGGGGCGATTATCTTACTTTCAGACCCAACGCTTGAGTTCCAAATCTGAATGTTCGATGGGCAAAACTCAGTCTCACATACATTACTTTAAATAAGAAAAATGAAAGACATTTTAATAAGACAAAATTGAAAGACATGAGCACAAATATTTGCTAGTTAACATCAATTAGTGTAAAACGCAAAGGATGTCTGCCGGTGAGGTCAGACTCAGGCTGAGTATACTCCCGGAAGTTCGCTTCATTACTTCATTCTCTTACTAAATCCACATCCATACCCCCTCCCTCTGGAGGAGGGTCCAGAGGGCTAGCTGGCCCTGAACAGCATATAAAGCACAGGCAGGACGGCCACAAACGTCGCACAGGTGACCAGCGTGCCATAAACAGTGTTCCTGTTGACCTGGGCTTCCAGCCTCTGCTCCGTGTCTGACAGCGCCATGATCACGCTCCCCTGTTCCAGCAGGGAACCAGGCAGAGCTCCGTCTGCAGACTCCACCAGGCCGGGGTGTGCTGCAGCCTTTGCAAGCTGAACCACCCCAGCCACTTGGCTCATGGTCTTTTCCAGGCCATCAAGCTGCTCTTGTAAACCCTCTAGACGTGAACGGACCTGCCTAGAATGGCTGAGCTGCTCTCTCAAGGCAGCTGAAAGGACATCTGTGTCTCTGTCTCGGGTTGGGGAAGAACTTGCCTGGGACAAAGAGCTCTGCTCGGTCCCAGCTTGCACCAGGCCCTTCAGGTCTGCCACAAGGTCACGCAGGTCCCTCTGCTGGAGTGAGTAGCTGGACGCCTGCTCTCGGATGGCTTCCTGGAGGCTCACAGGCCCCTTCTGGGCCTCCAGGAGCAAAGCTTCAACTCTTGGAGCCGCACGCGGTTCACGTAGGTGGAGCCAGCCACACCGATCAAGGCCCCCAGGACTGACCCGATGAGCGACCAGTTCTTGGTCCTCTCCGCCCGGGTGCGCTCCTTCTCATGGCTTTCCCGCACGGCTGCAGAGAAGAGGGAGAATTTCTCTCGCTCAGAGTCTTCCGCGCGCAGGTAGGTCATACGAAGCCGCTTCTCCTCCTGCGGAAGCAAAGCTGTCATGTAGCAGCGACCTGGCCCAGCAGCCTCCAGCGGAAGTCCCACGACCACGTCCCTGGGGCTTGGCTTCAGGCCTGGCATGGATTACATGTTCCATAAACACGCTGGGTGAGTGACGGCAGCGTTAAGTCTGGACGGTTGGGGGGAGCAAAGAACCGGGCATGGTCCAGGTGAGCGGTGCTATCCTCCCCGGGCAGTCGTGAGTCTGACCAGACACGTACAGGGGTCTCCAGACTGTGTCTGTCAGAAGGGAAGTATCTGGTGCTCTCCGGGAGACCCTCTCTATGGTGCTCCCTCCCAATAATCTGGGGCCCAGAATATACTAGACTGTTGATCCCAGTTCTCCAGGAGTGGAGAAGGTGGACAGGCACTGGAGCCCCGGAGCCCAGTCTCTCCCCAGGGTCTTCTGGTTTACCTCCTCACCAGGTCTCTGACCCCAAAACCCATCAGAGTCCCCATCTCGGCCCTCCACACGCTGCAGGCGAGGGTCCTCGGCCAGGTGAGAAGCCTACCTGCAGCATCCTGTGCTCCAGCGTAGCCAGCTCCAGGTACTGGTTATCATCTCTGGAGATGCGGTCCAGGCGGTCCCTCACCTCCTTCAGCTTGGCCTGCTGACCTTCCAAGTCCTCGCGAGCCTCCCGGACAAGCCCTCGAGCCACCATGAACACTTTCTCTGCCTGCAGTGAGAACAATAGAAGTCACTCACCCCTTTCTCCATGCCACACAGGGTCCTCTCCACTTCTAACCAGACGCGGCTGAGAAGAGGTCTGGGGGGTGTCAGTACAAAGGTGGAAAGAGAGTCCCTTGGACACACAATCCTGGCTCACTCAGTGGTCCCCAGGGTGCAGCCCCAGGCCTTTAATTGGCTTCCTGGGTGTTACCTTAGCTACACCTCCCAACATCACTGAACGCCATGATAGGCATTGCCAGGCCTCCAGTCCACAGGCTGAGAAACCCCAGCTCAGTGAAAGTCAAGACCTCCGAGGGGAGAGACAGCAATGTACCTCAATACCTCTGACTGAGCCCCGGGTTCTTCCCACGCCACCACACTGGTCTGTGCCAGGGTGGGAAACAAGATTGTTGTTGTTGTTCAGCAACTCAGTCATGTCTGACTCTGAGACTCCATGGACTGCAGCATGCCAGGCTTCCCTGTCCTTCACTATCTTCTAGCTGCTGCTGCTGCTAAGTCGCTTCAGTCGTGTCCAACTCTGTGTGACCCCACAGATGGCAGCCCACCAGGCTCTGCCATCCCTGGGATTCTCCAGGCAAGAACACTGGAGCGGACTGCCATTTCCTTCTCCAATGCAGGAAAGTGAAAAGCGAAAGTGAAGTTGATCAGTCGTGTCTGACTCTTCGCGATCCGGTGGACTGCAGCCCACCAGGCTCCTCCGTGCATGGGATTTTCCAGGCAAGAGTCTGGAGTGGGGTGCCGTTGCCTTCTCCAACTATCTTCTAGAGTTTGCTCAAACTCACGTCCGTTGAGTCCATGATGCCAGAGATGGCGGAATGCATTTCCCCTGCCACAGAGGACTGGACAGCCAGAGGCAGTTCTCCCCACCTCACAGTCTGATTAATTCCCACAGCCTCCACCTTCCCAAGGGATGTTTTAACCACAGTCGGGACTTTGAGGACCTTGTAACCCTCCAGGCAACTCTCACCACCAACCCCTAAAACAGTCAACAAAGGAAGTGTTTGCTGGCCCAACAGAAAGGATATTAATGGCCCAGGACCCCCTGCTACACAGCATACACAGCAATTTGTTTCAGTGGGGAATGGGGACCCTTCACCCCGGTAATATCAAACCCAGCCATATGTGAGAAACAACTCAGCTCTCCGTCCTAGTGGTACGTGTTCAAGGACAGACCAATCTGGAAGTGGCCTCCCAGCACCTGTGGCTGGCTGGTCATTTATTTGGCAGGAGCCTCCAGGCCACACTGCCTGGGTCAGAGGGCAGGGCCAAACCCCAGCTCCCATCCTCACCTCAGTGACGTTTCCCTGGGCCTCTCGAACCTCATTGAGTCCCACAAACTCTTCATATCTGTCCCACCAAGTCTTGGCCGCGGAGGACGCCCGCTGCCGAATGCTGTGCCCCAGGGCTGCTCCCAGTGCGGCGAGGCGGTGGTACAGCCCCAGGGCCAGCTCCTCAGGCCTCTTCTCTCTGGGCTTGCTGGGGCCGTGGCTGCAGAGAGTCCTGGTCAGAAGGAGGTCCCTCCGCACCAGTACGGGAGACACACCCCCGACATGCCGCATGGCCAGCACACGGCTGCGCCCTGTCATCCGGAGATCTGTGGGGAGAGGCCAGACAGATCGGCTGACAAAGGCAGGGCTCAAGTCGGGTCTCATGCCCGAGAGTTTCCATTAAAAAGTCCAAACTGGGGACTTCCCGGGTGGCGCGGTGGCTAAGAATCCAACTGCCAAGGCAGAAGACACAGGTTCAAGCCCTGATTTGGGAAGATTCCACGTTTACGCCCGTGTGCCACACGAGTACACATGTGCGACAAGTACTGAAGTCCGTGAGCCTAGAGCCTGTGCTCCGCAACAAGAGGAGCCACTGCAGTGAGAAGCCCTCGGACTGCAGCAGAGTGGCTCTCGCAACTGGGAAAAGCCTGCGCAAAGCAACAGAGACCCAGGGTGACCAAAATACGTAAATATACATATATATACATATATGTGTGTGTGTCTGTGTATATATATTTTAAGTCCAAACTATGGGGCCCGGAAAGGGCAGCCACCAGGGTCAGGCTTTGCCAGGTGCTCTCCTGGAGAATGGAACACATAAGGGAAGAACATATTTAGGAACCCAAGCCTCCCACCTCCCTCCATGATGCCAGGACCAGACCCTCCCATTCCACCCACCTTCCTGCATCCCCAGGTCTGCACGAGAAGCCTGGTGACCAGTTTTAGGATAACCTCAAAGATCCTTTTTTCTTTTTTTTCCTGATGTGGGCCATTTTTAAAGTCTTTATTGACTTTGTTACAATATTCCTTATGCTTTTGGGTTTTTTGCCTTTATTGAATTTGTTACAATATTGCTTGTTTTCTGTTTCACTGTTTTGGCCATGAGATATGTGTCATCTTAGCTCCAGACCAGGGATCTAACCTGCACCCCATGAATTGAAAGGTGAAGCCTTAGCCACTGGAACACCACGGAAGTCCCTCACAGAAAATTCTGAAAACTGTGTTGTGTCCGTGCTCAACAGAGCCTCGCAAGGATTCACAAAGACTGCCAGGGAAACTGTGGAATTAACTGAGGGGATTTGGGGAAAGATTTCTGTAAATGACTATCAAAACCAGCTTCGCGGACTCCCTGAGAGCTGTCTCCAAATGGGGAAGCAGTTTCAGTTCTGTTCTAGGACACAGGTCATTCATGTCCCAGGGCAGAAAGCTCCCGCCTCAAGAGACAATTCCAGGGTAAAAACAAAGCAATACCAAACCACTTGGATTGCTTCATAGAGGACAGCTCTTCTGAGCTTCCCAGCAAACCTTCCTTCTGCCCTCCTAGCCCAAACATTCCAGGTGACCAACTCCCAGTCTCACATGTCTCACTTTCCATAAGCTTTCTTCCTCCTCCCCAACCCCGGGAACTGCCCAACAGGTTAGGGTTCTTTAATCTTTCCCTTTTCAGCCTTGCTCTGATGTTTGGGCCCCCACAATGCCTACTCCTCTGGTACCTGAACAGCACAGGGAGTCTCCCATCAGCCAGGCAGACCTGCCCTGAGCCCAAGTGCAGGAATAATGCTGAGGACCCAGAAGAGAGAGCCAGGGGACCCTCACTCTCAGGCAAACCCTGCTCCAGAGCACCCTGCCCCCAAGTACTGACTCCTGGGAGTCAAAGGACCAGACCCGAGAGAGGAGGCAGAGGGAGGAGGGGACAGGAAGACAGACTAGGAGAGCTCCAATTACAGAGAAAAGTGCTTCCGGGTGTAAAGTGATCTCAGCCTCCCACCCCAACCCCCTCCCCATGGTATCATAGAGAAGCTCTTGGAAACACAGTTGGTTGGGTCGGGGAATGCGTCCTGGAAAAAGCCTGAGCTGAGAGCCACAGAAAGGGACATCCCTGTGACAATGGGTCCAAGCTGGCGCTGCACCCGAACCCCAAAGGCCCAAAGGAGCACAGGCCATCCATGCTCCAGGGGTCAGGCAAGCCTCCAGGGGCTCAAGGCCAGTGCCCACTGCTCACAGACTGTGCCTCACAACATTCCTGCAGGTGCGCCCCCGTCAAAGCAAAGTGTGCAGCCCTGTGGACCTGCCCACCGCCACCCCCATAGAGAGGTGTCCCTTTTGGCTGTCACTGCTTCTTAGCCCCTTCTCTCTTGATCCCGCCTGACCAGCAAGCCTGCTCTCCTGAAACCCTGCAGAACCTCCCCCTTGTCGCATCCAGCAGCTGCCACTAGGATTTCTCCTCCAGCACCTCTGCAGCTTTCAGCACCCTCTCATTCTGAAATCACCACCCCGCCTCCTCAGATCCCTCCAACCTTCTCCACCTCCTGCCCGGCTCCTCCTCTGTCAGCAGCACATTCCTGGATCCCAGCAAGGTCACTCATCCCAGGCAGAGAAGACAGCCCCCACCTCCTACACGGTCTTGGCTTCCTCCCCTGCCCCTCATAGCCGACTTCACAGGGGAGGCTCCATTAACTTATAAGTCAGATCACACCCCTCAGGCAAAAACCCTGAGAGTTCCCCAGTCAGCTGGCATGAACACCAGTCCTGCCAACAACCAACAAGGCCCAGTCCCCTTTCTTCTCTCCATCACTCTAAGAACCCCACTCCAGCAACCCCACCACACTGAGCAGGATCCCACCGCAGGGTCTGTGCCCCGCCACTTTCTCTGCATGGACCACTCCTCCTCACAAGTTCAGCCTCTTTACACCTACGCCGCTCAAACATCACCTCTTGATAAGGCCTTTCCTGACGACTCCTTCCTTCGCCACCATCAGACTCCCGCGTTTTCTCCATCAGACACACACGTTGCCTTCTTCCTGTGTGCCTCACCCCTCACCAAAACAGAATCTTGGAGAGAGCAGGGACGCAGCTTCAGGAGGGGACGCACCAATGACTCCGAAGTGGCTCCCCGACTCCAGGCCCTCCTCTCAGCCTCCCACCACCATTCCCGCCCCCGTCTCCCAGCTCCTTCCCACTGAGATGTCTCATAGGCCCCTCGACCAGCCAATGAAGGGAAGACATTCCTGGCAGAGAGAAAAAGTGGAACAGGGCTTGACATCATCTAAAATCTGCAGGGCTACCTGTGCAGCCAGAAAGAAGTAGAGAAAAGGAGAGTGGGGAGGGCTGGACCGAGGCCAAAGTGAGCAGGGTCTGGGTCAGGTTCAGAACCTTGCCTCTCCAAATCCATTCTCCTGCTCCAGCCAGATGACTGTCTCCTACCAACTGCCCTCTCCTCAAACCTCCACCACCAGCACCTCATGCTCACCTGCAGCTGATGGTCGGCTTCATTTCTCACCCAGAAAATGTTTTAAAATTGGAAGAGAACGTCCATACATTCCTACTGTATCTTTGCACCTGCCAGTGTCTGTCTCATCCCCCCACCTTCTCTCGTTCCTCAGGAAGAAAACGTCCTGCTGTAGGGAAGGCCATGCCATGCTCCAGGTCCCATATCCTCTCCCTTCCTCAGACACGGCTCAGGAATTGATGCGACCACCCCACCCCCACTCCAGCAACTGCCCCGCTTCTCTGCCCCTCTTTACTCCGTGACAGAGCGCCTGGACCAGCTGTCTGCAGTTCCTCTCCTCCTGATCTCACTTAACTGCCTCTCTGATCTGGCCTCCACTCCCACCGGGCCAGTGGAACTGCTCTTGTTACGGTCATTCCCACGTGCCTAAAACCAAGGATCAGTTTCCTCCTCATCTCACTTGCCCTGTCTGCAGCCTGTGCCTCATGATAGTTCCTCCTTCTTAAACCACCTTCTCCTCTTGGCTTCCAGTCCCCACTCGTTTCCACAACCTCTCCACATGGTGCACCAGGGCTCTGTCCTCAGGCTCCTCTTTCATCCAGTCTTGTGACTTGAAAAACCGGCTACTTCTACGATTGATTGTAGGGATGGTTGCACAAGACTGTAAATACATTAAAACCACTGAACTGTACGCATTAAGTAGGTGAATTGTGCGCCTGCGTGCCTGCTGAGTCACTTCGGTCCTGACTCTTTGTGACCCCACGGACTGTAGCCCGCCAGGCTTCTCTGTTCACGAGAATCTCTAGTCAAGAATACTGGAATGGGTTGCCATGTCCTTCTCCAGGAGATCTTCCCAACCCCAGGATCAAGCTCGCGGCTCCTGCATTGCAGGCAGATTCTTTACCACTGAGCCACCAGGGAAGTCGGAAGTGTAGGGTTAGGGTTATGTAAATCATATCTCAATAAAGCTGTCACTGGAAAACAAACAGGGTTTGCCTGGTGGCTCAGTGGTGAGGAATCCACCTGCCAATGCAGGAGACACAGGTTCGATCCCTAGTCCAGGAAGATCCCGAGGAACAAGCAGGGCTGTGCACCGCAACCACTGAGCCAGCGCTCTAGAATCCAGGAGCCACAACTACTGAAACCCGCAAACCCGCTTGCACCAGAGTCCAAGCACCACAATCAGAGAGCAGCCCCCACTCGCCTCAACTAGAGAAAAGCCCATGCAGCAAGAAGACCCAACACAGCCGAAAAAAACACACACAGAATTCCCTGGTGGGCCAATGGTTAGGAGGACTGGGGAGCTTTCACTGTCAGGGCCTGTGTTCAATCCCTGGCTGGGAAGTTCGATCCAGAAAGCATGGTGTGGCCAAAAATAAAGTAAAAAAAAAAAAAGCAAGCAAACTGTATTCGGGCCTCTCCAGTCCACAGCTCTCTTCTGAACTCCAGGCTCATTTGCCAAACTGCCCAATCCAGGTCTCTGCTAGGAAGGCTGATGGGAATCTTCCTCTCCCAAGCTGCCTTTACCACAGCCTTCTCCATCTCAGCGGATGGAAACCCCAAGTCCCAATCAGGCTCAAACTCTCACATCATCCCTGACTTTGCTTTCTCTCCCTCCTCACAGCCAGTCCATTAGCAAATGTCACCTCCACCTCTGAAACTAAATTCAGATTCCCTCTTCCTCTTGCCCCTGCCCCTGCTACCCCAAGTGCCCAAGTGAAAGTTGCTCAGTCATGCCCAACTCTTTGTGATTCCTTGGACTATACAGTCCATGGAATTCTCCAGGCCAGAAAACTGGAGTGGGTAGCCTTTCCCTTCTCCAGGGGATCTTCCCAACCAGGGACTGAACCCAGGTCTCCCGCATTGCAGGTGGATTCTTTACCAGCTGAGCCACAAGGGAAGCCCTAGTCCCAAAGACCAATGTCTTTTGCTTGGGTTATCCTAAGAGCCTCCGACAGATGTCTGTGCTTCTACTCTAGCCCCTACTGTCAGAGCAGGCAGTGGTCCTTTCAAAACACAGGTCAGACCATCTTTCTCTCTCTGCTCAAGTCCTGCAATGGTTTCTCCATTTCTTTCAAGGTAAAAGCCAAAATCCTTTCCAAGGCCTACATGGCATCCACCTCCTGGCCCTCATCCTTCTCTCCTCTCACTTCATCTCCCATCAGTTTCCCTTTCCCGACTCTGTCCAGTCACGTGGACTTTTTCTCCCAGTTTTTGTGAGATGAAACTGACATACACCATCACATAAATTTAAGATGTACAATGTGATGACGTGACAAATGTATAGATGGCTAGATGTTTACCACAATAAGCTTAGCTGACACAGCTTTCACTTCACAAAGCTCCCATATAATTCCAGGCTTCCTGACGCTGCTCCCACACACTAAGCTATTCCCACCTCAGGACCCTGACACCTCCTGATCGCTATCTGTGTGCTTGCGCTCTTTCCTTTTTTCAAGTCCTGCTCAAACGTCACAGCCGTGCACTCTCACTCCAGGACGCCTTGCCCACTCTGTTTTATTCTTCCCCGACGCCTTCACAGGATCCGTGCTTTGCATTTCACGTATTCACTGACAAGTCTGTCTTACTCACCAGAATGGCCGCTCTGCCAGGGCAGGCACTGTTTTGTTCATTGCTGCAGCCTCAGTGCCTAAAGTACTACCTGCGTGTACTACACGCCCAGCAAAAAAAATACTGGATGAGTAAACAGAATTTGCAAAATGTCGCACTCGGAGCTATATTACAAAACTCCTTCCGGGAGCCTCCAAAGCTCTAGAACCGGTGATCTAGCCCCCACCTACCCCCCACCCCCCGCTCCTACTTCCCTCACATCTCCCTCCAGTCACTGTGCTTTCCTAGGTTCCAGCGATGCATCGAGCTTCAAGGCCTTTGCACAAGCCCATCCCTCTACCTGCAGTACTTTCCCTGTGCTTTTTTCCAAGCTTAGCGCTTGTGGTTAAGCACCCCTCGCGGGTTCCGGACTCTCCCCGGGAAGGACATCCCGCCGCCCCAGTACCTGACGCGCTTTGCGCCTCAACCCCCAAGGAGCGCCCGCCACTCAGTTGATCGCCGACCCTTTAGGGCCCGCCTACCGGAGGACCGCTTCCGGCAGGAGCGCAACTTCCGCATCAGAAGCCAATCAGCGAGCCCGCGTGGAGGTATAGGCGCAGGGAGCTGGAACGGGGAGCTCCGCTTCCGGTGGCAGGGTCTGGGGAAGGGGCGGCAGGCGCCATGTCGGGCCGCGAAGGTAAGTGTACAGGACGATGGAGTGGGTCAGGGCGGAGAGGGTCGAGACCCGGCGGGGGCCAGGCTGAGCGGGCTCGTGTCTCACCCAGGTGGCAAGAAGAAGCCCCTGAAGCAGCCCAAGAAGCAAGCCAAGGAGATGGACGAGGTGAGGGCGGGCGCAGAGGCATGGGCGGGCGCGGAGGGACTGGGTGATCCGCTTGCAGTGAACCCGCTTTTCCCTCTCCCTAGGAAGATAAGGCATTCAAGCAGAAGCAGAAGGAGGAGCAGAAGAAACTCGAGGAGCTAAAAGCAAAGGCCGCGGGGAAAGGCCCCTGGGTAAGTGAGGGCGGAGTAGAGATCACACCGGATAAACGCGTGAGCATCAGTCTGGATACGGTCCCTAGCAGGTCAATGTCCTGCCTCGTGGATAAGCTGCAAGGTCTCTGCTCCTGTCCACTGCGGTGGATGGTCCTAGCCAGGCTTGGATTCGTAGCAGCTGGACGGGGTGAGAGCCAGACCCGGTATGGGCTTCTCTTGCTTAGGCAGAAATGGAAATACAAAAATGTATTTCACACAAGTTCGTATAGTGGAGTTCCAGATATTCTCGATAGTTTCTTGCTCCAAATCCTTACTTCACTACTACTTTGTTGCTTATAACATTTCCTGACTACTCATATAATTAAAAGTCTAGCAAATACTTTTGCACCCTGAGTTTTCACTGCTGGATGCTCCTAGGCTAATGGATAAAGTCCAGGCTTCTTGGCGTGTTTTTAAATTTAATTCTCTAGCATTCTGTCTCTTCTCCCTTTGTGTAAGAGGAATTGATTACATATCAAAATATTTTTCAAAATTCATCAGTCGTTGTATTTTGTGCTTCTTAAATCCTGTTTACATTCACCAAAATAGGGATTGTTTTCTCAGCAGTTATCTATACCCTACAGGATCACTGGGCCCCCCCCCCCCAGGTGGCCGGGTGGTAAAGAATTCTCCTACCAATACAGGAGATGCAAGAGAGGAGAATTCAGTCCCTGGGTCAGGAGGAATATCCCCTGGAGGAGGAAATGGCAACCCACTCCAGTATTCTTGCCTGGAAAATCCCACGGACAGAGGAAACTGTCAGGCTAGTCGGTGGGATCGTCAGAGCATGACGTGACAGAACATGAGCAGCACGCACATTTAAAGTCTCTTTTGTCACAGCCCACTGGACGTTCATTCCTATATTAGGTATGCTTAATTCTATAACTGTTAAATTACCTACCGTGTGTTAGTTGTAAATTTGCTAAAATAAAGGTATTGAGTAAATCAGATCCCAGGATCATAATACATACAGTAGTGTGGTATGTGACAGGTAAGAAATGGACTTGGAAGTCACGCTGCCTAGGTTGGAATCTTTTCTTTGTTGCATACCAGTTTATAACTTTGAACAATATCTAACACTGAGACTTCGTTATCTGTAAAATGTTCTGAGGGGATGCGGATTAAGTGAGCCAGTCTGAAACACCCAACACAGTTGAGATGCAGATCAGTGCACAGCCGTTATTTGTGCCCTGCCTTTATTCTCATTCACCACCTTATTCATTTTTGCCCAGAAATAATACTGGTAGGACCCTGTGCATGCTTGTGTCACAAAAATGCCCAGTACAAGAGCTGGCCCTTATTATTTAATAGGGTCTATGGTAGGCTCTTGAGGCTTCAGCCATAGAGCTTGTGTTTTTCCTTGGTTGAGACTTTTTTTTTCCTTTTGCAGCCACCGGTGGAATTAAGAAATCTGGCAAAAAGTAAGCTGTTCCTTGTGCCTGAGGCAATGATGACCCTTAGTTCCATTCCTGTTTAAACACCTGGATTCCCTGCCATGATATCTGTTGCCACCTATAGCTAGAATGAAGTGTTGTCTTGGAACCTATTGTACGTTTAAGAATAAACTTTTGTAAAAAAAAAAAAAAAATACTCTTGGCTCATCTTGTCTTTAGTTCTTCTCAGCCATTTCTACCTTAGCTATGAGATCCATGTAAACCCAGTCCAGAATCCTGGCAAAGTGTGTTCTTAAGTCTGTGTGCTATCCTGATTTCTGTACCACCTTAATAAGGTTGTGCATCTGTTCATGTAAGGAACCTGCTTGTGCAAGGTGAACATCCGCCAGTGAACAATTCCTCTTGTCAAGGCACTTCTCGGTAGTTGGAGGGGAGCGAGTCTGTAAGGACTAAGCTTACTCTGAAGCACCCAGGTCTCCATTTCCACTAGGGCTTTAGAAGATCCTTGCTAGATTCCCCCCTCTTATCTCCCCCACCCCCAACTCAATCCATCAGCAAAATTAGATCCTTCATACTTTAATGCCACCAGATCTTTGCTCTAACCCTAAAGTCCATCACCTGAATATATAGTGATGTCAAAATTTGTCTTCCTCTCCCTACGCGTGCTTCCCAACAGCTACTGCTTACTCAGGACCTAGAGTAATCTCTAAACCTTAAAGGTATACTTTGTTTCTCCTTGGCTGAGAATTCCTCAGTAGCTTCTTAGAGCAGAAAAAAAAAAAAAAAGTCCCCATAATGACCAGTGAGGCACTAAGAGGTCTGGATGCTGCCCCCTACCCTCTGGTATCTACAATTCATCCCCCTGATCCATCTTCAGCCATGGAGACCTACATTCCAAGCAAGCTTTCTCTTCACTGTTTTCACCTACTAGAGACTCTTCCTTAGTCCTCATGTCTCTTAACCCTGTTTCCTTTTTTCTCCTGATACTTATCATCTACCACTCTTGACTCCAGGAAGGGTAAATTCCTGGAGGACAGAGACCATAATGTGTTAAATGCATATGTATTGAAACAGTTTAGATGCACAAGTATAGATTTCATTTCTAGGATCTAGACACAACTATGGGAATAATGCTAATAACACTAAGCTTTCTCTTGAGAATGTGTTTTCCAGAAGGGCCCTGAGATTTTGCTGAGTCAAAACAGGAAAAGATTTTCATAGACTGAAGCTTGTATTACCACTCAAATGTACTTGATACTAGTCGTAAAAGATAAACATCCCATTTTGGTTGTCTCCCGGAAAGTTACACAGCCAGTAGCATCCTCTTTAGACTTCAGGGATTCCCTATGGGACTTGCCATCCGGCACCCTTCCCTGTGCTGCTGAGAATAACCTTTCGGAGAGCCAGAGCTAGCATACTGCCCCTGAAATGAAGCTACTGCTCTTTTATCTGATGGAACCCAGTCTGCACTTACGAAGTATAATCTTGTGTTTTTACCAGACCAGAAACAAAAGCAATTAAGATAAGCATCCAATATTTGTGTGACTATCTGAGGGAACCTACCAGTTACCTCAAAAAATTAAAGCCAGGTACTGAAGACTCTCTAGGCCCTGACAACTATCTCCCTTTCATTTACTGCCCTCCCAAAATTCACAGGATACTCATACGCTAAGTTAGAATTCCACGGAGAGGAGCCTAATGAGCTACAGTCCATGGGACTACAGAGTCAGACACGATTGAGCGACGCACGGATGAAAAGTCTTGCCCCTGTTATTTCTCAACACCTTGTTGCTGCTAAATGTTCTGCACACCACAGTGCCATGCTTAGTCACCCAGTTGTGTCCAGCACTTTGTGACCCCATGGACTGCAGCCTGTCAGCTACTCAAGCCCAGCTTGAATCCCTGCTCCTCTCTAAAACCTAACCTTCCTAATTTGCGGTTGATAACGCCTACCTGGCACTTGTGTGGCCTCCATTTCAGTGTTGTATTCTTGTGTGAGTAATCTTGATGCCATCCTCTTTAATATCTCTTGATAACTCCCACTTAACCTGTAGGACAGCCCAGTTGCTACTTCCATGGGACCTTCCTTGACTTCTTGAGTCTCATTCATTTCCATATGACCAGCACTTGGAACAAAAACACTTAAGAGCTCCCAGAGAAATGAATAAATATTAACAGCCTGAGGACTTCCTACACCCTTCAAAACAAGCACACCCTTCTCAGACTTTCACCAAATGTACACATTCAAAGCATTTACTGTACTGAAAGATGTGTGCTCATAACGGCTCTATTCCTAACCCCTAGCCCAACCCCATTCTTCCACACTCCTCAAACAAGCCTGGGGTATTTGAGAAGTGGGTCTGGTTGGACAGCGAGGTCACAAAAACCAAAGATTGACACTGCACGGGTGAATATCTATCTGGGCGAACTCCAGCAAGCGCTGCTGTGTACCCCAGGGCATGTCAGGGAGCGGGCACACAGCTACTTGCGTGGTGGGCTGGTGAATTTGCCTAGGTAACTCAGTTCGCTGCGCTTAGACCACCGCAGTGGCCTACCGAATCCTAACAATCGGTACCAGCTTACCCCCAACAAGGGCGGGAAGCAACACGGCTCAGCGGGCGCTCAGTGGCGCATCGCGGCGCGCTCTGATGATGCCATCCCTCCGCGCCCCCAACTGGCAGGTGATTGGCTCGTTGGTTCGGGGGCGTGTCCCGGCGGCTGAGGCGAGCCACGGCGCGCGGGCGGTTGGTCCATCCCTCCTTCCACGCGGGTATAGGCCGGGCTCAGTGTCTTTAGAGATCAGCCGGCGGCAGGCATGGCTGGAATCTCCGCTTCAGGGAGCAGAAGGCGGAGTGGGCCCCCAGCACCTAGTCCTGGCCCTCCGTCCAGCACCGGGCACCCTCCGAGCAAGCGGGCCCGAGGCATCCCCGCCGCCCCGGACCCTGAAGACCCATTCGGCCTGCATGGGGATTTCACCGCCGACGACCTGGAGGAACTCGACACGCTTGCGTCCCAGGCCCTGAGCCAGTGCCCGACCACGGCTCGGGACGTGTCCAGTGAGTTCGCCTTTTCCCCTTGAGAGTGGTGCAGACTTCCCTAGACCCTCTAGATAGCTGTGCCTTCGGAACCCCGCAGTGACCGTTCTGGTGTCTTGCACCCACACTGCCCCTTCCTAGGAACAGTTTGATTTAAGCACCAGTGTGTCCCAAGAGGTCTTTGGATTTGAGGGGAGAAATTTATCAGGAATGTCAAACAGCCGATTTGGAATATAGGAAGCTAGGTTAACATTTTACTTGGGTTTCTATACTTTGGGGCTTCCCTGGTGGCTCAGAGGTTAAAGCATCTGCCTCCAATGCCGGAGACCCGGGTTCGATCCCTGGGTCGGGAAGATCCTCTGGAGAAGGAAATGGCAATCCACTCCAGTATTCTTGCCTGGAGAATCCCATGGACGGAGAAGCCTAGTAGGTTACAGTCCACGGGGTCGCAAAGAGTCGGACACGACTGAGCGACTTCACCTTCACCACCTTCTATACTTTGGACCACTGGGTTCTTAGTTCTCAGCAGAGATCCTTGCAACACAACCACCACACCCATAAGAACCATCTTTACCTACACATGGGGACCCATTCTTATGACATATTTGGGAGGCTTTGGATCGAATGAAGACCACCTTTTCCTTTGGACCGCCTGAGACAAGAGGGATCTGGCAGAGGCAAGAGATAGGATAGACTTATTCTTTTTATACAACCAATAAATTGTACTATGTGCCCAAACCTTAGAAGCTACAGACACTTAGTAACAAACAAAAGCCCCCACCTTCTTGGAGCTTACACTCATTCTAGTGATGTTTTATGGGGCTCCCTGGAAGAGAAAAGTTTTGAGGGTACCTTGAATCTCTACTTGGATGTCTTATAGGCATGTTAAATTCCACACAGTCATCCAGTCATCTGCCAGCATCTCCAGCATGGTGCCTGGCAAAGCATACATTCAGAAAAGACATGTTGATGAACACATGTTCTACATCGCAGAGACTGGCACCACTCTCCATCCTGTACCACAAGCTAACATCCCCCTTGCCCCTTTCCAAATCCTGTACCTTTACCTTTTTCTTCCATCTCAAGAATTCATCCTCTGCATCATCTCTGTCATCTCCCTGATCTGTGTTACCATCACCCCTCCCCTGGACAAAAGTCCACTAAATTGTGTCCACATTTCCAGTTATGACTCCTACAAGTCAGACTTCACACCACAGCCAGAGTGATCAATTTAAAACTAAAATCTCTGTCACACAGAGATGCACAGTGAACATCCCTGCTGAAAGCCTTTAATGACTTCACACTTCTAGTATAAAGATTAAAATCATTAACACGGCCCAGAAGACCCAGCATGGCCTGACCCTTTCCCTCTTGGGTTTCTAGCCACACTGACCTTCCTTCATTCCTTGAATTCTCCCTGCTTCCCTACAATACAGAAACTGCACATCGCTGTGTCTTTTTTTATTTTTTTTTTCCTGCACTGAATGTGGGATTTAGTTCCCAAGGATCAAACCCACCCTCCCTGCAGTGCAAGTGTAAAGTTTTAACCACTGGACCACCAGGGAAGTCCATATTGCTGTTTCTTACATATTGAGTGTTCTTTCCACCCATTCCCAATCACCACTCCTCTGGTTAATTCCTGCTTGTTCTTCAGCTCTCCATTCAGTTATCACTTATCTGGGAAGGCTTCCGGAGAAGGCAATGGCACCCCACTCCAGTACTCTTTTGCTTGGAAAACCCCATGGACGGAGGAGCCTGGTGGGCTGCAGTCCATGGGGTCGCTAAGAGTTGGGCATGACTGAGCGACTTCACTTTCACTTTTCACTTTCATGCACTGGAGAAGGAAATGGCAACCCACTCCAGTGTTCTTGCCTGGAGAATCCCAGGGACGGGGGAGCCTGGTGGGCTGCCGTCTATGAGGTCACACAGAGTCGGACATGACTGAAGCTACTTAGCAGCAGGGAAGGCTTCCAGTCATCCTTGTGGATGAAATCCCCTGTTACAGGCATTCCTCTGTTTGTTCTTCTCTGAAGCTCTTATAACAGTTGTAATTTTACGTTTATTCTTATATTTTTGATTGCCATGTAAGCTCCATGAGTGTAAGGACTGTATCCATTTTTCTCATCACTGTAGCTTTCTTTAGAGGCTAAATTGTGCCTGACATATTGTAGATGCTAAGTAAATATTGTTGAATAATGGATCACTGAGATTCGAACAGTGAGGTTCCCACAGCACCTTTCAGCCTTTAGCTGAGACCCTTAAAACTGAGTGCAGGGGAAAAAAAACAAGAAACTGAGTGTGAAATGGGGAGGGGGGCAGCAGAAGTTGTTATTTCATAAGGATTGAATCATGTTCTTATGTTGGAAAATACCTATTCTACTTACTAGATCTTTCTCTCATTTGCTTTCAAAAGTGATTGTTTTCAGCACTGGCTGGTGAAGGTGGGAAAATACTGAGTCTTAAAAAGTATATGGGAACTGATTTTTCTTGATTGTTGTTTTTTACAGATGTTCATAAGTTCACCAGATTAGATGGGATGTCAAAATATCCTGCAGGGAAAAACAGAGAAAGTGTTCCAGTTAAAGATAATTTTGAATTAGAGGTACTTCAGGCACAATACAAAGAACTTAAAGAAAAGGTAAGGGATTTAACTTGTCATTTTTGTAGTTAATGCATTCACTTATGCATGTGCTAGAAAGCGTATACAATAAAATATAGAAAAGTTTTAAGACAAGAGTCCAGATTCATCCCCATGAACTGGGAGAAATCTGGGGAAAGAAAGCCAGAAAATTTTGGTTGCAACTAAATCCTGAGATTCCTAACAGCCAAGGCAAGAAAAGAAACACTTTGTAAACCCTATACAAAAAGAGATTACAAACTTTCTGTTATAGTATTGAGATAAATTTATAGCATGTGTCTTATAGAAGAAACACAATATCATAATGGTTGCTACTTTCATTAACAGTTTTGCAAAAAAGCAGACATCTTTCATATGACTATCTATAGGTCCCTAGGACCTTAGGAATGTGCATGCAGAAGTGACAAGTATGTCCTTAAGCTATTTGCTAAAAACCTGCTGTCCCAGGAATGGACCTAGCAGGTCATGGTCTGGTTAGCATGGATGTATTCTGAGCACTTACTGATCCTTTGGACATGTTTTAAATGTGTTTCTTCATATTGAAATAAGTGCATATATAATTTTCCCTTACAAACCTTTCACAAGATCAATTTGGAATTTCCAGATGAAGGCAATGGAAGAAGAAGTGCTCATTAAAAATGGAGAAATTAAAATTTTGCGGGACTCATTGCATCAGACAGAATCCATTCTAGAGGAACAGAGAAGATCTCATTTCCTTCTTGAGCAAGAGAAAACTCAAGCACTCAGTGAAAAAGAAAAGGAGTTCTCCAAAAAGGTGACCCAGAGATATGTTTTGCTTATATGGACATCAGCTTTGCCTGCTTACTGATTTCCTTTGGAAGCAATGCCTAAAGTTGCTTATAAATCTCCCAGGAAGATTTCAGCAGTTGTTTGTTGAAAATACTTTTGCTACCAACTAATTACATGTACTTTTCCTTGAGGCTCTGTGGTTTGGAAAAGGACATAGATGAAATTCTGCTTTGCTGTGGTTGCCTAAGTCACTGGCTAACACTTTGCAGAAACAGGCCTAAATTATGCTTTTTTTTTTTTTGGAGGGCAGATCAGAAACTCAACTGACCTAGCTTGGCCAAACAAACAAACAAAAAGAGGATTGCCTTCTTTAACTAAGTCTGGGGAAAACAGATGTACTGCGGTCTCAAATGACTTGAGATTTACCAGGACTCCTCTTCATTCTCTGTACTGTTGATAAGTTCCATCCTGATGGCTGAGGATGTTTTCTCCAGGAGCTCCAGGGGTCATATTTCACAGCTCCAGAACAGACTGAAGACTTAGGAGTCCTCATCTCAAGTTTTAAAATTCTGGGGAAGGCTCTAATTGGTCTAACCTGAGTCAAGTGCCTGCCCCGGAACTAGTCACTGGAACCAAAGAGATAATAGCTCCCATTCAAATCATATATTCAGAGACAGGAAAATGATGTTTCTTAGGGGAGAGAGACACTGTTGTGGGGAGAAAAACTGGGTGCCAGGTATATATTACTTTCCTTCCCTTCCCAAATAAGGACATGGGTTTTTCTCTGCCATTTCTTCATTCAGCAAACTTGGCAATCTTTGGAAAAGCGCTGACCTGTGCCTAACACTAACAGCAGTAGTTGCTTTTCCATATGCATAGTGAGGACCAAGGGAGGTACCAACAAGCCAGAGATTGAAGCCAGGCTTTATCACATTCAAGCGGTGACCTCAGGGCTATCAGTCATGCTCTATGACTCATCTCCTTTATCTGTTCCCGAAAATAACCAGAAGGGTTGTTGTGAGACTTAAATGGTCCTGCACTTGCGTCTGGTGCTATGCCTGGCATGGACTGTGCTCAGGGAATGGCAGCAGTTACTGTCGGCCAGAGCAGCAGGTCTCCCCACACTGCTCAGGGTTTTGGTAAAACTATTCCAGATTCTCAGCCCAGAGCTTCAGGAAGACCTGGGCTGTGCACCGCCATGTTCCCTGGGGGCTCAGGGGTAAAGAACCCACTTGCCAATGCAGGAGCCCTGAGTTTGATCCCTGGGTCAGGAAGATCCCCTGGAGGAGGAAATGGCAATCCACTCCAGTATTCTTGCCTGGGAAATCCCATGGACAGAGGAGCCTGGGGGGCTCCATCCATGGGGTCGCGAAGAGTCAGACACGACTGAGCGACTAAACCACAGCAACATGTTCACTACAAGGCCTCCATGTTACTGTGAGATACTGCACCTTGGCAAGCTTTGTGCTGGGCATTTTAGTTACATTCTTACTTAATCCCTCCAGTCATGAAGACAGGTATTTATCTTATACATTAGCTGAAGTTCAGAGAGGCCGAGTAAATGGTATTTGAATCCTCACATACCACCTAGCAATAAGCAGGTCAAAATATCTTTCTAGAATACCATGCCATCTTTCAGTAAGAAAGCTAAAACTTGATATTTTAGGACATTTATGTCACAGCAGACTTTTATACTATTTCTCATTGTTTGTTTTTCTTTTACTAGCTTGAGATTTTTGAAGCCCAGAACTATTTTTTATTGTTGGTGGTGGTGGGATCCTTGTTCCCAGACCAGGGATCAAACCTGGACCGCTTGCATTGGAAACATGGAATCTTAACCACTGGGCTGCCAGGGCAGTCCCCCAGAGCTGTTTCTGTATATGTGATGAGACCTCTATATTTCCTTTGCCTTCTAGCTCCAGTCTTTGCAGTCTGAACTCCAGTTTAAAGATGCAGAGATGAATGAATTAAGAACGAAGCTTCAGAGCAGTGAACGAGCTAATAAACTAGCTGTACCCACCGTTTCCCACACCAGGTAATGATGGTGATAGAGAGAGGAAACAGTTTTGTTATCATTTCCTAAAAAGTCTGAATGACAGTATCAGGCTAATCGTGAACAAAGGCCATTTAGACTCTGCCACTGGGGCACAGATCCTCTTTTCCGGAGGCCTCAAAGGTGGTTCAGAGGCTGGAATGGTTTGGGGGATCGTAGCATAAGTGTCCCACATTCTCTGAAAATGCCTTCTTCCTGTAGGACTTTATAAACACAACTCCTCAGGATGAGAAAAGGCTGTAAAGATGACCTCTAGAGTTTAAGAATAGACCAGTCTTCATTTTTATGTAATTTGTTTCAGATAAGTGATTTTGTCCCAACTGTATTCAGTCCCAATTGCTTAGAACATTTTTTCTCATTTGCCGCCCAACGGCCCCCACCTTTGCTGCAAATATAATCAGTTTGTTAATGGTCTGTCCTGTGAGAAGTCTGTCAGTATCAGCCTTGAAACTTGAACAGTGTGGGTAGGTCATCTTTTTCTGGTTTTCAGCATTCTGCTGCCTTTGCTTATAATGGGCAGGGTATGAAACTGAACTCTTTAGGCCTTACATAGTTCAGGTAAGACAGAGGACAGCAGAAGGAATCCATCCTTACCTCTTCACAGCCTACTCACAGGACAGCCTCCGCATTGTCTGATCTAATCATAGGCTGAAGACTGCTTTTCTAACATAAAAACCCTGGTACCAAGGGACCGGCCGTCTCCTAGTTGCAAGAAACAACACACCTCGCACTGATGCTCTTTCTACCGAAAATCTTTTAATTCAGTCCCTGTTGTAAACTAGTGGTTGCCAGTGGGGAGAGGGACAATATAAGGGTAGGGGAGTAAGAGGTCCAAACTATTAGGTATAAAATAAGCTACAAGTATATACTGTAAAACAAAGGGAATTAGCCAATATTTTATTATAATAACTATAAATGAAGTATAACTTTAAAAAATTGTGAATCACTATATCATATCCTTATAATGTAGATAATATTGTATAGAACTATATTTCCATTTAAAAAAAGAGATTGCTAAAATAAAAAAAAAAGAGAGATTGCTGCAAATCAAAACTACAAGGAGGTATCACCTAACACCAGTCAGAATGGCCATCATCAAAAAATCTACAAACAGTAAATGCTGGAGAGGGTGTGAACCTTCTCACACTGTTGGTGGGAATGCAAACTGACACAGCCACTGTGGAGAACAGTATGGAGAGTCCTTAAAAAACTAGAAATAAAACCACCATATGACCCAGAAATCCCATTACCAGGCATATACCCTGAGAAAATCATAATTGAAACAGACACATGTACCCCAGTGTTCATTGCAGCACCATTTACAATAGCCAAGACATGGAAGTAACCTGATGTCCATCCACAGATGAATGGATAAAGAGGTTGTGGTCCATATATACAGTGGAATATTACTTGGCCATAAAAAAGGGATGGATTTGAGTCAGTTCTAGTGAGGTGGATGAACTAGAGCCTGTTATACAGAGTGAAGTAATTCAGGGAAAAACAAGTATCGTGTGTGTGTGTGTATATATATATATATATGGAATTTTGAAAAATAGTACTGATGAACCTATTTGCAGGGCAACAATAGAGACAGACATGGAGAACAGATTTGTGAACACAGGGAAGGAGAGTGTGGGACAAATTGAGAGACTAGCACTGAGACATATGCATTACCAGTGCTGTATAACACAGGGAGCTCAACCTGGCACTCTGTGACAACCTAGAGGGGTGGGATGGGGTGGGTGGTGGGAGGCAGGTTCAAGAGGGAGGAGACATGTATACTTATGGCTGATTTGCATTGTTGTATGGCAGATACCAGTACAACATTGTAAAGCAATTATCCTCCAATTAAAAGTAAAATTTTTTTAAAAAGAGGTTACAAATTGAAAATATGTTTTGGTGGAATTGGAAATAGTACTTGAATTCTGCCCAATACTTTTGAAGGTGGAAACAAATGAAAGATTTTTTTCTACCATGTGGATGAAAATGCCTTGACTTTTACACTGCTGTCCTGACAAAGACAAACAAATGTAGAGTAGATGAATCTTTTGGTCAAATCACCTAGACATAAAAAGTTTAAAGCCTGTTAGAAGTTTTATAACCAGGAATTTTACATAGGGTTAGCAGAATCATTACTCTGCTTTCATAGTTAACTTTTTCCAGTCCTAGGAAAAGCCCTTCTGTGGTTATAAAGCCAGAAGCATGTTCTCCACAGTTTGGAAAACCATCTTTCCCTACAAAGGAGTCTTTTAGTGCTAACAAGTCCCTTCCCCAGCCCTGCCAGACAGAGCCAGCATACAAGTCCCCGATGAGCAGAGAGGGTAAGTCCATCTCTCTATCATCTACAACTCAATATCAGACCACTTGACCTGAGCCTTGAAACAATTGAGTGTTTGTTTTCTCCTTCCTGTGGGCCCACAGTTCTGACAGCAGAGGGGATGGTTTGTCTCTAAGGGTGCTGGAATCACTGAAGGCTTGTCAGGGGCTGGAGGATCTATTTCAAGGTGGTGTGCTCACATGTCTGGCAGTGGAATTCCTTTTCACATGTAGGCCTCTCCCCAGGGCTCCTTGGCTGACCTCCTCACCCCGTAGATGGCTTCCTAAAGAGCTAGCAAACTCAGGGAGCTTGGTGGAAGCAGAATCTATCCTTTCTGTGTCTGAACCTTGAAGTCACATAACATCAGTTCTATCACTCAGCATATTGTTCATTAGAACTGAGTCCCTGAGTCTGGGCTATGTTCAAGGGGAAGGAAACTAGGCTGCGCCCTTTGAGTGCAAGTGTGTCAAAGAACTTGCAGGCGTATTTTAAAACCTCCACAGTCAGCATCCATCGACAGGCCAGAAACACAACGAGGATGCAGGAATATGCGCTCCTTTCGTAGCCAGGCTGAGTCCAGACTGAGACAATGCTACTGCTTTCTAGAGAGAAGCAATCTAGCATTAGTAGGTTCTCACTGGGAGACTGTGCTATGCCAGTTTATCCTACCGTTCAGATACACTGCCTCTGTCCTACCACCATCAGCTTTCAAATCATTAGCATCATGGCACCCCTGAGAACTACAGCTACTCACATTTTTGGCACAAATTGAGAAGCAGTTATAGTTGGGAAGATTTCCCTGGAGAAGGAAATGGCAACCTGCTCTAGTATCCTTACCTGGAAAATTCCATGGACAGAGGAGCCTGGTGCAGGCTACAGTCCATGGGGTCGCAAAGAGTCAGACATGACTGAGCGACTAACCACACACGCACACACACACTGAACACACACACACACTGAACACACAAACACACACACAGACTCACACCGAACCTCTGTGCTTCAGTTTTCCCATATATAGAACAAAGCCACTGATAACATCTCCTGGGAGGGCTAGTGTGAAGAACAAGAGAGTGACAGGTGTAAAGTTCTTAGAACTGTCTGGCATGTAATAAGAATCACATAAATGTTAAGGTTACAGCTTTTATGTTATTGCCTGACTTTGGAGTGGAGCACACAATTTAATTTTCTTTTCCTTATCAAGTTCCTATTTTGTATGAGGAAGGCAAAGATGCGAAGGTTCATGATTTGCTTTGGCTCTTGTTTTGATCCAGAGTTGAAAAAATTAGAACAATGTATGTTTGAAACTCATCACATTTAAAGCATTTCTGATAGATGCATGCTTTCATGTTCTAATTTTGATTAGTACTTTATTTATCTAGTTGCAGAGAATAAGGCCCACAGTCTGGGAGGTAGCCCCATAAAGCAGGAAGAGCCCCAGAAAAGTCTTCTTGACAGCTGGATGCAGAGATCAAACAATCAAGGTACCAGAAGGCATGCCCCTTCTGCCCGATGCCTGCCTGGCTCTGATTGTACTCTGTGATGCTGCATTGGAATTGCCTAGCTGTCCTGGGCTGTGGGAACCTAGCAATGCTTTAGAGGGTCAGTGGGAACAGGAATCTGTGATTGAAGTATGTGACTATAAACTGGGAGGGGCCAAGAGCAAGTATGCCCTCGAGCCTTCAGTGCCCACAGGTGTCTCAGGGGACCTCAGTGGCCGTTGAGAGGAGAGTTGGCATCATAGAAAAGCACTCTCATGTTACCTTGTCTTTCCACAGGCTCCATTTTGATAAACCTTCTCCTGAAGCAGCCTTTGATCCCTGGGTCCCCCCTGGGTCTGTGCCATCTCCTGAGCAGTTGTCCTGAGGCTCCTGCTGGCACCCAGTTCCAGCTACCGGGGCTTGGCAGGTAAGCACAAGACTCCTAAAAAGCTTGTCTGGAAGGAGCTTTTGGGAAGCAAGTCCCCATCTGGTCCTGAGCAGCCCCAGACATCTGCTCTGGGCAGGGAGATGAGAGAATTGGCCAGCAGGCTCTCTGGGTTGCTTGACCATATCTGCCTCTCACACTTGTGTCTTTTCTTTTGTGTTTGTTGCTAGTGCTTGACTGGGATTTCAAGCCTGAGGACCACAGGTCCTCGCGATGGGTCATTTTCCCTCTCGGCCCTGAGAGAAGCGCAGCAAGTGGCATTCACCGGACTGAACCTGGTGGCCAGGAATGAGGAAGGCTCCAGCGACAGAGACCCAGCAGAGGGTGGCGGAAGGGCCTTCCCGCTCCGCAGGCTCCCTGGGGCCGTGCATCTCCTCCCCCTGGTACAGTTCTTCATCGGCTTACACTGCCAGGCTCTGCAGGATTTGGCAGCAGCCAAGAGAAGCGGAGCGCCTGTGGACCCGCCGACACACCCCTCCCGTGTGAGCCCTGAGGTAGAGGCCAGCCCCGAGGACTCTCTTTGTAACCTGGAAGGCTTCTCGGTGGCAGCACTTAGCATTCTCCAGCACCTGGTGTGCCACAGCGGAGCAGTCGTCTGCCTGTTACTGTCGGGAGCGGGCGCTGAGCCTGCTGCCGGTGAAGGAGACCAGAGCCAGGTTCCCGGACATGGTCATGGGGATGCGACCTCAGCCCCAGAGGGGCTTGCCAAGGACCAAGGCCAGCATCCACTCTTGAAGATGCTCCTTCAGCTTCTGGCTTCCTCTTCTGCAGCAACAGGTCACCTTCAAGCCAGTGTCCTCAGCCAGTGCCTTAAGGTTTTGGTGAAATTAGCTGAAAATGCTTCCTTTGATTTCCTGCCCAGGTATCCTGCAGCATGGGAGTCATGATTCCTTGTGGGTCTTACCTGACCTCTCGAGGTCTGTCCTGTGGCCCCTGAGCTTGCTCCCATCTTGCCGCGTTCATACTACTCAGCTCTAAGCCTTGGTTTAGGTTCTTGGCTCAGGGAGTTCTGAAGTCATGGGAAATGGGGCCAGGTATTAGAACCAAGGAAATGGTTTATTTGGCTTAGTGCTGCCTCTAGACAGTAAATAAGCAAAACACACATGTGTTAAAAGAAGGCTGCTAGTCACTATGGAAGAGCGTCCTGACCCCAAGACAAAGACCGAACCCAGAGACCTTTGGACCTGGGACGTCGTCAGGTGAAGACTGCACCTCACAGGCATGTTGAAGTTGAGTTTGCTGGGGTTCCCTGAGGAAGCAGAGGGTGTGCAGGTACAAGCTGACTGCTGGGGATCTGCCCATCTGCAAGGTGCCCACCACTGGCATGAGCCCCAGGTTACTTGTTCCTCTTAAAGTTGTTAGGAAACACCATTATAATAAATTCCCAGCTTAGGATTCCAGACCTTGAACACTTGGGAAGGTAAACATCACCCAGCCAGTCCTCTAGTTAGTCCTAGAATCTCATCTCCCCCCCTCAGCACTCCACCCAGAGGCCAGTTCCTGTGTTGGAATGACTCCACTGGCTGCACAGATCTTAAGTCTTTTCGTCTCTGAGCCCAGAATACCTGTTCACTGAACACATTTCTGGATCCTGGTTGCTGTATAAATATACTCCCGCCTGTCTGATCCATCCTAAAGGTGGTGCTCAGAGCTCGACACAGTGTACTGCAGAGTAATGTAGACAGTGGATTGCCCAGGTCACAGTGGCTGGTTGCTTGGATTAGTTTTTCTTTTGAGTCTTCTCTTTCCTTTTTTTCTTTTAAAATTCCACAGTGCCTTACAATTTTTAGAAGTTTCACACACATGATTTCATATAATCCCATAACAATGCTTCTTTAATCTACCCCTATTTTGCCCCTCCTTCCTTCTCTCTCCCCAAAGGTAACCACTAGTTTGCTCTATGAGTCTTTATCTTTTTTTAATTCACTAGTTTCCTGTATTTCTTAGATTCTACATATACATGGTATCATACAGTTTTTGCCTTTCTCTGTCTTATTTTACTTATCATAATGCCCTCTAAGGCCATCCATGTTGTTGCACATGGCAAAATTTTGTTCCTTTTATGGTTGAGTAGTATTGCATTGAAGATTGAAGGCCAAAAGGAGAAGGGGGGTGGCATTGGATGAGATGGTTATTAGATAGCATCACCGACTCAGTGGACATGAATTTGAGCAAACTCCAGGAGATAGTGAAGAACAGAGAAGCCTGGCATGCTCAGTCCACGGGGTCCCAAAGAGTCCAACATGACATAGCGACTGAAAAACAGTATTCCATTTTGTGTGTTTGTATCACAACTTCTTTATCCATTCCTCTGTTGATGGACACTTAGGTTGCTTCAATACCTTGGTAATTGTAGATAATGCTTCTATGAACATCGAGGTGCATGTATGTTTCCAAATTAGTGTTTTGTTGTTTTTTTTTTTCCCAGATATAACCCAGAAGTAGAATTGCTGGATCATATGGTACTCCCATGTTAGTTTTTTAAGAAACTCCCATACTCTTTTCCACAGTGGCTGCACTAATTTACATTCCCACCAATAGCATTGGAGGATTCCCTCTTCTTCACATCCTTGCCAACATTTGTTATTGGTGTTCTTGATGGTGGTAGCCATTCAACCAGTTTGAGGTGATATCTCATTGTGGTTTTGATTTGCATTTCCCTGGTGATGAGTGATAACTGAGCATCTTTTCATGTGTCTGTTGGCCATCTGGCTGTCCTCTTTGGAAAAATGTCTATTCAGTTCTGCCCATTTTTGATTGGGTTGTTTGTTTGACTTTGAGTTGTATGAGCTGTTTATATATGCTGAATACATGACCCCCTTATTGGTCATATCACTGGCAGTTATCTTCTCCCACAATAATGGGTTCTCTTTTCATTCTGTCCACCATTTGCTTTGTTGTGCAAAAGCTTTTTGAATTTAATTAAGCAGGTCCCATTGGCTTTTTTTTTTTTTTTTTGCCTTTGTTTGCTTTAAGAGATGGGTCTAAAAATCAGTTGCCGCAATTTATGTCAAAGAGCGTTCTGCCTGTTTAAATTTTTTTCTTCTAGTTCTGTGAAAAATGCCATTGGTAATTTGATAATGATTGCACTGAATCTGTAGATTGCCTTGGGTAGTATAGTCACTTGGACAGCATCGATTCTTCCAATCCAAGAATAGGGTCTATCATTTCATCTGTGTCATATTCAGTTTCTCTCATCAGCATCTTACAGTTATTGGAGTATGGGCCTTTTTGCCTCTTAGGTAGGCTTATTCTTAGGTGTTTTATTCTTTTTGATGCAGTGGAAAGTGGGATTGTTTCCTTAATTTCTCTGATAGCTCATTGTTAGTGTACAGAAATCCAACAGACGTCTATGTATTAATTTTGTATCCTGCAACTTTACCAAATTCATTGATGTGTTCTAGTCATTTTCTGGTGGCATCTTAGATTTTCTATGTACAGTATGTTATCTGCAAACAGTGAAATTTTTTTCTTCCTTTCCAGTTTGGATTCCTTTTTATTTCTTTTTCTTCTCTGATTGTTGTAGTTAGGACTTCCAAAGCTATGCTGAATAGAAATGGTGAGAGTGGGCATCCTTGTCTTGTTCCTGATCTTAGGGAAAATGCTTTCAGCTTTTCACCAATACATATGATGTCAGCTGTGGGTTTTTCATATGTGGCCTTTATTATTAATATGTTGACCTAAGTTTCCTCTATGCCTACTCTCTGAAGTTTTTATCAAAAATGGATGCTGAACTTTAGCAAAAGTTCTGCATCTGTTGAGATGATCATATTGTTTTTAGTCACTTAGTTAATGCAGCTTGTCACGTTGATCTGTGGATAAGTGAAAAATCCTTGCATCTTGGTTTCTTATTTTTGAAATGAATGAATTCCAGGAACCACGTTTTTACCTGTTATCTTGGTAGATAGATCACCATTCTATTCCTGTTGACCTTATCTGTAATGTGAAACAACAGCCATTTCATGGGTGCTTACTGGTGCCTTCTGTTCACAAGGCCAGGCGGCACCCTCAGAGCCCTGCGTCCTCCCGCCCAGCACAGAGCCTGGCTCTCTGTGAGCACTCAAGTGTTTGCAGAGTGAATAAACTCTGTGTTGAGTTAGGGAATCTTGTCTGAAATGCCAGAGGGAGTGTATTAGATGGTTTCAAGCCAGTTAGGCTCTTGAGTGACTGTCTGATGCCACTTCCCACACAGTACTTCCCTTCCAAATTCCTTCATGCTTACAAGCTGAACCCCATTACCACACAGCTTCCTGTGCACCGGGAGTAAAAGCAAAAGCCAGGGACAGGTGCTGGGCTGTGCTTAGTCGCTCAGTCCGACTCTTTGCGACCCCATGGACTGTAGCCTGCCAGGGTCCTCTGTTCACGGGGATTCTTCAGGCGAGAATACTGGAGTGGATTGCCGTGCCTACTCCCAACCCAGGGATGGACCGCACTGCAGGCAGATTCTTCACCATCTGAGCCACCAGGGAAGCCTAACACAGGTGCTCCCAGGGCTCTAAAGCCTTATGTGGTACAGCACCAAGTGCCCAGGCAGCCTGTGGTCTCTTAGGAAGGGCACCACTGCCCATCTAGGCTTGAGGGCACGCCATCCCCTCAGAGTTCTGTCTTTCCACCCCATCTGGTGTAGCAGTTAGGTGGTCCAGGTTTGCTCCCCAGGTACTGGCATGGCAGGGCATTTTTTTTTTTTTCTGACAGGTGCTTTTGAACAAAAAGGACTTATCCCCACCTCATGCAGACTAGCACAACTTATTTATTGTGCATTTGGGGGCTCTGGAGGAAAAAAAAAAAAAAACATTTAAAAGAAGGCTCTGATGCTATCAAAACATAATTTGGAAATAACTGTTGTATATATAGACAGATTTATTTATTTTAGTTTCAGTGGGCCACTTCTAGCCTAATAATGAAATTAGGTTACTTGTTAGTGGATACTTGGAAATTCGAGTTTCCCACCAAGTTCCATACTCCCTGGTGACTAGAAGAGTTCAGCTTGTCTATCGTACAGGATTTGCTCTCAAAAGAGTTTGCCCCAAATAGACCTTGTTCCCTAATGGTACACAGGGAACATTCTTAACCTCCTTATATGAAAGGGGACACACCCATAGAACTCCCCCGCCACCTAGGAGGTTGTGTGGGTTCAGCAAACCGCAGTGCTTATCTTGGGACTTGGCTCCCTGGTAATGAATAGGCCAGCTCTTTGCCCCTGAGACTAGGGGGAGAGTGCCCGAGCCCCTCACCATGCACACCTCGAGTGGGTACCTTCACATGCTTGGCTGCAGAGGAGTAGTGTATCCTGACAAGCGGAGAAAATGAAGGCTTCCTTGCCTGGCAAGGGATTTCATGAGATCCAACCAGAGTCTGGCAAGTCCTTTGGTGGTGGGTTCAGGACTTTCCTTTCACAGTCAGCTCAAGACCTGGCTCTGTGTTTGAGAGCAGAGGCAGGAAGGAGCTGGGAGCAGTGTGGAGGCCGGCTCCCCAGGTCCAGGGAGGCATCCCATATTTTCGAGGTGGCACCGGGCCAGGCAAGGTCCTATTCTTTCAGCCCTGGCAGTCCCACAGTGAAGGGTAACTCACTTGTTTGCAGGCTAGCATTTGAACCCAGGTCTGTCTGAATCCAGGCTCCTCTTCCCTGGCCTCTTCAATTTCCCGTTATCGACAGTAAAAAGGGAGGGTGAGTTATGGAGTTGCGCTGGAGGCATCACGTCTTTCTGGGCCCCTGTGTTTTAGGTTCCAGTGCGTGTTCAGGGTGCTGCCGCAATGCCTGCGCCCAGAGACGCCCCTGCCCAGCGTGCTGCTGACGATTGAGCTCCTGTCCCTCCTGGTGGACCATGAGAAGCTCGCAGCTCAGCTCTGCTCCCACTCAGGTAAAGCAGGCCAGGGGGTGGGGGGCATGCGCCCGGACAGCTCCAGCTGGTTGGAGGCGAGGGAGGTGGCAGGGACGGGCCAGGCACCTCCTGAGGCCTCAGGTGGTGGGTGGGGAGGGCGGAGCCTGAGTGCGAGCTGGGGCCTCCCTTCCAGAAGGCTGCCTCCTGCTGCTGCTGTACATGTACATCACATCGAGACCTGACAGAGCCGCCTCCGAGACACAATGGCTGCAGCTGGAGCAAGAGGTGAAAGCACCAGAGCCCCTTTGTGGACGGCTTGCCACCCCACCCCACGCCACCCCACCGGAGGGGCGCTTTTCCTCCTTAGGGGACCAAAGGGGCTTTCATTCACATCGGTGACATGTTTAGAAACAAACAAGGAAGACTCGTTTTGGAGGGCCCCCTACTATACAGATATAACACACGTGGACCCAGGGTATCCGGGACTTGGCAGAGTGGCTTGGTACCTGGAGGTGGGCCTGGAGGCAGGGGGTCATTGGTGAGACACAGGTCTTGATCCTGAGCGTCTCCTGGGAAGGCCCAGGATACCATTACCTCTTGGATCCCATCAGTGCAGACAGTTCAGTTCAGTCACTCAGTCGGTTCCAACTCTTTGTGACCCCATGGACTGCAGCACGCCAGGCTTTCCTGTCCATCACCAGTTCCGGGAGATTGCTCAAACTCATGTCCATTGAGTCAGTGATGCCATCCAACCATCTCATCCTGTCGTCCCCTTCTCCTTCTGCCTCCAATCTTTCCCATCATCAGGGTCTTTTTCAAGGAGTCAGCGCTTCGAATCAGGTGGCCAAAGTATTGAATTTTCAGCTTTGGCATCAGTCCTTCCAGTGAATATTCAGGACTGATTTCCTTTAGGATGGACTGGTTTGATCTCCTTGCAGTCCAGGGGCCTCTCCAGACAGGCAGTTGCTTAGGCAACTGGAGCTCTGCGAGAAGCCTGAGAAAGCCCTCACCGTGACCGGAACTGGGGTGGTGTTCTGGCGCGGATGTAACCGAGTCTGTTCTCATTCTAGGCTGTGTGGCTTCTGGCCAAGCTGGGTGTGCAGAGCCCCTCCTCCCCAGTCACTGGCTCCAGCTGCCAGTGCAACGTGGAGGTGAGTGCCGGGGGTGGAAGGGGGCTGGCAGTGGGCAGCCCTGCTGGTGGGTGACAAGGCTGTCTGAGAGCATCCCATGCTTCTTCACCAGGGCCGGCTCAGAGCCTTCCTCACCCCGGGGGGAGGCCAGGCCCGGGACTGCCCTGCCGAGCGGGTGGTCCGGGTGCAGAGGCCACACACCCTGACTTCCGCCGCGCCCTCCCGCAGGTGGTCAGGGCCCTCACGGTGGTGCTGCACAGGCAGTGGCTGACGGTGCGGCGGGCAGGGGGGCCCCCACGTACCGAGCGGCAGAGGCGGACGATGCGGTGCCTGCGGGACACGGTGCTGCTGCTGCACGGCCTGTCCCAGAAGGCAAGCTCTTTACGGTGCACTGCGTGGAGGTCCTGCACCAGTACGACCAGGTCATGCCTGGGGTCAGCACGCTGATTCGAGGCCTTCCTGACATGACCGACTGCGAAGGTGAGCCTGCAGGGGGCTCCCCCAACCCCGAGGCCTCCACGTGGGGTCGGCCCTGAAGTCCCCGGGCGAGTCAGACCCCCTGGCCTTAAGTCAGCGGCCCGCCATCCACACAGCCTTTGCCAGCACCGGGCCACCCTTCCCTTCCTGCTCTGGCTCCTCTCTCAGTATATCAGCCTGCCTTTGGCTCCTATCTACTGAGTCAGCCAGGCAGAGCCACGGCTTTTCCAGAAACATCCCTGTCTGAATTTTCTTTGTATCACTTTGCTTGCAGTAGCTGAGGGAGCGAGGCCTGGGCGTGGAAGGGACTGGTTAGTTCCTGTGGGCCTGGGGGGGGCGGACAGAGTGGTGGGGCCACCCCCAGTCCCAGCGCCTTTGGGCCTTCACCATAGAACCTTCTGGGTTTTGGCTCAGAAGCGGCCCTGGAGGATCTCTGCGCTGTGGAGACCGACGTGGACGAGCCCGAGATGGACTGTGGCTGAGGCCTGTGAGCACCACACGGTGGCACCAGAGCCACTCCCGTCCTTCCCTCCTCCTCTGATTAAAAGCTCTGACTGGCTGAGAGCGCGCCAGCCTTCTGTTTCCTGAGTTTGTTCCGTTTCGGCAGAGCGGGAGGGGCAGAGCAGAGCGGAGCCCCAACCCACGGGGATGAATCTGCCCTGGGGAAGGAGCCCTGCCCCTTGTGGATCTGCCCTGAGTCATCGCTCTCTCCTGAGGCCACCGGAAGAAACCATTGTGCGCAGGGGTGGAGGTGGCCCTCAGCCCAGGCCTAAACCAAGGAGGCCTGGGAAAGTGGGGCCACGGACTGGGTGCAAAATGGCCATGGCAAGGTGGCTCCCGGCAGGCCGTCACGGAGCCAGCCTCCCCCTATAGCCTGGTCCTCCCACCATGAGTGTGTGAGGGCCCTGGTGCACCATGTAGCCAGCGGGCCCACAGCCAGAGATCTGAGGCCTTTAGGGCAGCCTTGCGGGTGCCTGGGGAGGGACGGCCCAGGCCAGCTGACAAGCGGGGCGGGCCGTGCTCACACCAGCCCTTGGGCGGGCTCAAGCCAAGTTTCACTTCCCGCCACTGCTGCTGCCGGCAGCAAGAACCAGCCAGAGAGTGTGCACCCTGAGTCATTGCTGCCTGCTGGCTCCTCGGTAAGTGAGAACCCCCAAGGGGATGAGGCAGGGTGGGAGGGCTGTGGGCACCCCTACACACACTAAGAGGGCACCAGGGGAGGAGCTGAGCCTTCCCCTGGACAGCCGAGTGAGCAGGTTCTATTAAGGAAGCCACCCTACCTTCTCTGTCTTCCTGCCTGATAGTGGGTGCTGGAGCTCAGCAACAGGATCTAATGGGGCAGGGAAGGCCCGAGGTGCTCCCACCCCGCCCGCCTTACCGCCCGTCAGCAGGCACTCACTCTCCCACCCCGACCCCTTGCTCCTCCCCAGGCTCAGCGGCAGACACCCACCATGGGCTCGCGGGCCCTGCCCCCCGGGCCTGTGCAGACCCTCATCTTCCTGGATTTGGAGGCCACCGGCCTGCCCTTCTCCCAGCCCAAGATCACCGAGCTGTGCCTGCTGGCCATCCACAGATATGCCCTGGAGGGCCTTTCCACCCCACAGGGGCCTCCGCCAACGGCACCCCCGCCACCCCGGGTGCTAGACAAGCTCTCCCTGTGCATGGCTCCAGGGAAGGCGTGCAGCCCCATGGCCAGCGAGATCACAGGCCTG
>SJXQ01009637.1:180234-220022 GCA_006408695.1 Aepyceros melampus | reverse complement strand
TCGGGTCCTTCTGCTATGGAACATTTGCAGAAGCTTCCAAACAGAGCTGGAGCCCCCCAAGGAACCATCGTGCCAATGGACAATCAACGGTGCCCCCGGCTGAGGAGGCAGCACACAAACGCTCACCCAAGAGGGTGGCCCCTTGGGTGGCCCCTGATGGGTGGTCAAGGGGGCACCCAAAGGAGACATGGCCCCTCCCAGTACCTGCTCCTGGAGCCTCAACCCTGTAAGGCAGGTGCTGGACGCCATGCTGGGGCTCCGCTCAGAAGCAGAGGAGAGGCGGGGCAGGATGGGGAGAAGGCCCAGAGAGGGGAGAAGGATCCACCCAGCAGACAGGCAAGATGGCTCAGTGGGGAGGCTGCAGGGCTCGGGCACCTCGAGGAGGGCAGGGAGGGTGCCCTCGAGCTTCCCCCAGGAACCCACATCTCCTCTGCTTCCGGGGAACCTTGTTCTGCGATGTGGAATCCACGTTTCTCACACAGTGCCCAATGCTCACTCACCAACCAGGCCATCTTACTCTTTCCTGCCCTTCTCTGAACCCTCTCTCTAAGTGCCTCCTGCAGCCATTCTTCAAATGTCACTGACTCTCAACACACTCGATCCCACCCAAACCCAAGCCCTTCATGCAAACCCCATTCGTTCTCTGTCCTGGATCCCCGAGCAGGACAGAGAGCAGGGCACCCCACCCTGGCCCCTCCCCCAGCCACTCCCCGCCAGCCCAGCCTCCCTCTGGCCAGACCAGGAAACCATGGCTGCCTCCCACACTGCCTGCCACACCCGCCCCACCCGTTCCTGTCGTCCTCCAGGAAGTGGCAGTCTTCATCGGGAAACACCATTCAGACCCCAGCACTGCCCCGAGCCCTCCCTGGTGCCCCCCAGGAAGAGGCCACACTGGCTGGATGTCAGACCGTGAGATGACATGGTGTGCTATCCGCTATCACAGCACCTTTACCACACTCGTATCCCCCCATCACTATGCCCCCTCACCACCACCACCGCCACCATTAGACCCCAGCACTGCCCCGAGCCCTCCCTGGTGCCCCCCAGGAAGAGGCCACACTGGCTGGATGTCAGACCGTGAGATGACATGGTGTGCTATCCGCTATCACAGCACCTTTACCACACTCGTATCCCCCCATCACTATGCCCCCTCACCACCACCACCGCCACCATTACGCCAGCACCTCCCTGCCACGGTCCCCCATCGCCACATCACAGCCTACGATCATACATCCGCCTGTCACCCCACTACACGCCATCACAGCGCCCATTACCATCAACCTCTCCACCATCAACACGAACATGCACGCCTGCCCCAGTACCACACGGCCACCATCATTCATCATCACTCTATCCCCACCCACTGTGCCATCGCCGCACACTCAGCCTTGTAGCCAACAGCTCTTCCCTGCCGCCACCACCCGATCACTATCACCTTTTGCCACTATCGCCCCCATCTCGGTCACCCCCTTCCCATCACTTACACCTACAGCCCACACCATCACCAAGGTCAACCAGTTGTCAACCAGTCAGCCCAATCCCCAGCACAATGATGAAGACAACTTCCCAACAGAAGAATCAAAGCTCCTGGAGCTCAGACATGGCGACAGCTTCTCCGGGGCCACGCCCCAAGGACTCTGCCACCACAGTCCCCGCAGCCCTCCTGAGCCCCCTGTCACCTCTGCTAGGATGATGTACCGAGCCTGCAGGTTACGTACTTGGCCATGGGGTCGTCGTCGAGGCTGGAGGTGAACGCTTCAGTGAGGACACTGCAAAGAGGAAATCTCACAATTAACCACCTGTACCCCACCCAGCACACCAGGAACAAACACAACCTTAGCACACGCACAGAAAATGCACCAAAGCCAACCCCACAATCGGCCAGAAAGATGGGGCCCTGGCGGCCTCCAGAGGGCAGATATCACACATACCAGGATTTCAGGCCACAAAGCCACACGTCCTTCTAAAGCACACATGGGACATTCTCTCGCAGAGACCACCCAGGTGGCTCAGACAGTAAAGAACCCACCTGCAATCCAGGAGAACTGGGTTCAATCCCTGGGTTGGGAACATATCCCCTGGAGAAGGAAATGGCAACCCACTCCAGTATTCTTGTCTGGAGAATCCCCATGGACAGAGGAGCCTGCTGGGCTACAATCCATGGGGTTGCAAAGAGTCGGACACGACTGAAAACTAAACACTAACACGTATGAGGCCACAAAACCAGTCTCAAGAGATCTGAAAAGACAGCTATCACACAAATTATCTTCTCCAACCACAATGGGATGAAGTTACAAATCGGTAACAAAAGACCCATGTCATAATGTGAAAAGCAAAATGCTAAAAACAAAAACTCTCATACCTTGAAAAACCAACATATCACAACAGAAGAGCTGTAGCTTAAATAAGAAATCATAGAGGATGTTGAGAAATCTGTAAAACCAAATGAAAATAAAAACACCACTGGTCAAAATTGGTGAAACACAGCTAAAGAATTCTTAGAAGGAAAGGTATAGCTTTGATAGTGATATGGTAGGAAACTAAAGAAGATAGGAAAAATGTAATAGAACAAACTCCCAAAATAAGGGAGGAATTAATAAAGATAAGTACAAAAATCAAAGAGAAGAGTAGCCACAGAAAATAACAGAGAAGATGAACAGAACCAAAGCTGGTGGACCTCTGGCCAGACTAATGAAGAAAAGGAGAAAAGATGCAAGACAAAAATACAGAATGACAAGAGGCAAATAACTATAACAGAGCTTTTAAAAAAAGTAGTAACTGGAAGTTCCCTGGAGGTCCAGTGGTTAGGACTTGGCATTCCCACTGCTGTGGCCCGACGTTCAATCCTTAGTACAGGAACTAAGACCCTGCAAGCTTTGTGACGCAGCATCCAATCCCCCCCAAAAAATAATAGTAACTTTGAACTGAACAAACCATCTGCAAAAAAAGCATTTGGGAAACAAGTGAGGGCAACTGAAGACTAGTATTAAAAGCTATTAAATAAACTGCAGTAACTGTGCCAAGTGTATTCCAGATATACGATCATATTTCTTTTAAGGACTCACTTGGGACTTCCCTGGTGGTTCATGGTTAAGAATCTGCCTGGCAATGCACAGGACGTGGGTTTGATCCCTGGGCGGGGAACTAGGATCTCATATGCCGTGGTGGGCAACTAAGCCTGAGGACACACAGCAACTACAGAGCCCACACACCACAACCAAAGAGCGTGCATGATGGAGTTAAACCCAATGCTGTCAAATAAATAATTATTTAAAAAATAATAAGAAGAAAGGACTCACTTGTACGATAAAAAAAACAACATTTAAGGAGACATTTTCATGTCTGGGATTGGTTTTAAAAGACCCAGGAAACAAAAGTAGTGGGAGGTAGGTGGAACATTAGCAGCAGAGTATTGCTAACCAGGGGGGCAAGCAATGGGTATATGGGGTTATTACTGTCTCTGCTTTTGTATGTATTTGAAAATTCTCAAAAAAAAAAAATGAGAAACAAACAGAAAAATTCAAGGGAATTAGGAATAACTATATCCTAAATCTGAAGGACAAGTAAAGCTAAGGAAAAAATATTTTCAAAAAAATCAGTGTGCAGGCTTTCACCAGCAATAACAGAGTAAAGCATACCAAGTTGGGATAAGGGGGGCAGGGGTGGAGTGGGAAGAGACTTCCATGGAGGTGTGTCTGGCATCTAAAGCCCCCTTTCTCCTAGCGGCACCAGCCTATTTCAGAAGGGCAATTCTCTAGGCAAGAAGCCTGGTGTGGGTTGCCATTTCCTACTCTTGGGGATCTTCCTGGGATTGCACTCTCATCTCCTGCAGGGGCAGGTAGATTCTCCTTTTTTTTTTTTAAACAAAACTATTTTATTGAGGTCTAACATAGTTTAAATTAGTTTAATTATTAATTCAAATTTTATTTAAAATGCCTTTAAGATCATTTTATATTTTAGATCATAAATCAAGATTTTTCTCTCTTCCATATAAATTCTGTATCTAGCCCAAAGTTTCACATGTTTACTCATTCTATTCTGCCTTTCTTTGGGTTTTTTTTTTTTTTTTAGTTGTTTATTTTAATTGGAGGCTAATCACTTTATAATATTGTGGTGGTTTTTGCCATACATTGACATGAATCAGTGGCAGGAAGATCCTTAACCACTGAGGTCCTGAACAGCAAGGAGAAACTCAGCAAGGAGCTCAGCTTCTATTCGTCTCAGTCTCCGCAGTCAGGCCAACATGACCTTAGACTGCTCGTGTCCCTGGCAAAGGCAGTTATCAGTCCTTCCTGGAGGAAGTCCTGAGCTCCAAATGGCTATAATTCATTCTGCAAATACAATGTTTGGCAGACAACTGATGATGATTTCCAGGAACACGAGAACATTAGACAATTGGAAACAACAGAAACAACTGACAGCAGAAATATCCACAGGGGCTCCAAACACCTATGCTCTGACTCTGACCTTTGTTCAAGGAGATCAAAGGAAAAAAGATGCAGCAGTTTAGGAGAACTGCAAACAAAAATGAAACAAATAAAAATTCTAGAACTAAAAACTCATGCAAAAATCAATAATTTATTAGACAGCTCAAAATATAATTAATCAACTAGAAGACAAACCCAAACAAATATATATACACTAAAGCCTAGAGACACAAAAAGATGGCAAATGTACATACAGAAGACAGAAGGTGAAATATGGAAAACAGCTGTAGAAAAGGTCTTCAGTTCAGTTCAGTTGCTCAGTCGTGTCCAACTCTTTGCGATCCCATGAATTGCAGCACGCCAGGCCTCCCTGTCCATCACCAACTCCCGGAGTTCACTCAAACTCACATCCATCAAGTCGGTGATGCCATGCAGCCGTCTCATCCTCTGTCGCCCCCTTCTCCTCCTGCCCCCAATCCCTCCCAGCATCACAGTCTTTTCCAATGAGTCAGCTCTTTGCATGAGGTGGCCAAAGCACTGTAGTTTCAGCTTTAGCATCATTCCTTCCAAAGAACACCCAGGACTGATCTCCTTTAGAATAGTCTGGTTGGATCTCCTTGCAGTCCAAGGGACTCTCAAAGAAAAGGTCTTACATATGTGTAATTGTGTCAAACTATCACACAATTGCACTCATCTCACATGCTAGTAAAGTAATGCTCAAAATTCTCCAAGCCAGGCTTCAGCAATACGTGAACTGTGAACTTCCTGATGTTCAGGCTGGTTTTAGAAAAGGCAGAGGAACCAGAGATCAAATTGCCAGCATCTGCTGGATCATGGAAAAAGCAAGAGAGTTCCAGAACAACACCTATTTCTGCTTTATTGACTATGCCAAAGCCTTTAACTGTGTGGATCACAATAAACTGTGGAAAATTCTGAGAGAGATGGGAATACCAGACCACCTGACCTGCCTCTTGAGAAATCTGTATGCAGGTCAGGAAGCAACAGTTAGAACTGGACATGGAACAACAGACTGGTTCACAAATAGGAAAAGGAGTACGTCAAGGCTGTATATTGTCACCCTGCTTATTTAGCTTATATGCAGAATACATCATGAGAAACTCTGAACTGGAAGAAACACAAGCCGGAATCAAGATTGCTGGGAGAAATATCAATAACCTCAGATATGCAGATGATACCACCCTTATGGCAGAAAGTGAAGAGGAACTAAAGAGCCTCTTGATGAAAGTGAAAGAGGAGAGTGAAAAAGTTGGCTTAAAGCTCAACATTCAGAAAACGAAGATCATGGCATCCGGTCCCATCACTTCATGGGAAATAGACGGGAAAACAGTGGAAACACTGTCAGACTTTATTTTAGGGTGCTCCAAAATCACTGCAGATGGTGATCGCAGCCATGAAATTAAAAGACGCTTACTGCTTGGAAGAAAAGTTATGACCAACCTAGACAGCGTATTCAAAAGCAGAGACATTACTTTGCCGACTAAGGTCCGTCTAGTCAAGGCTATGGTTTTTCCAGTGGTCACGTATGGATGTGAGAGTTGGACTGTGAAGAAGGCTGAGCACCGAAGAATTGATGCTTTTGAACTGTGGGGTTGGAAAAGACTCTTGAGAGTCCCTTGGACTGCAAGGAGATCCAACCAGCCCATTCTGAAGGAGATCAGTCCTGGGATTTTTTGGAAGGAATGATGCTAAAGCTGAAGCTCCAGTACTTTGAACACCTCATGCAAAGAGTTGACTCATTGGAAAAGACTCTGATGCTGGGAGGGATTGGGGGCAGGAGAAGGGGACGACAGAGGATGAGATGGCTGGATGGCATCACGGACTCGATGGACGCAAGTCTGAGTGAACTCCGGGAATTGGTGATGGACAGGGAGGCCTGGTGTGCTGCGATTCATGGGGTCGCAAAGAGTAGGACACGACTGAGCGACTGAACTGAACTGAACTGATGTGCAATTAAAGTCCCAGAGGAAGAAATGTGAGAATGGAGTAGAAGCAATCTTTAAAAAGAGGTGTGCATACTATTAAAATTACTTTTCTTCTAGCAAAAATGATAAAACAAAAAAAGATAATGGCTGCAAATTTTCCAGAACTGGTGGAAAACAAACAAAAAACCAAGCCAGATTTCAGAAATATCTTAAGCCCCAAGCAGCAAAACTTCAAAGAAAAACACACCTAGGTACATTACAGTAAAACGTAAAAACCAAACATGAAGAGAAAAAACTTAAAAATTAAAGAAAAGTCATGCTACTGGCAAAGGAGCAATAATAAAACCATTATCTGATTTCTCAACAGGAACAACAGACATTAAAAGACCATGCATGGAACGAAAGCTTCAAAATGCTGAACTTTGCTGAAAGTTTATACCTTCCAACCTATTAGTCCATACCAGGAAAAATATCCTTTAAGAAGGAATGTAAAACAAAGACATTTTCAAACAAACAGAAGCCAAGAAAATGTGATACCAGTCTACCTGTATGAAAGGTAGAAGGAATATGTCTCAGATGAAACTTAAGCATGAAGGAAGAGAAAATAAAGATACTGATAAAGGCAAAAAAGACAATAAAATACTGTTTTTTGGGAAATGTAAATCAAAACCACAATGACATATTGCCTCATACCAATCCAGACAGCTATCATCAAAAAGAACACAAATAAAAAATGTTGGCAAGGATATGGAGAAAAGGGAACTCCTTGCCCTATTGCTGGGAATGTGAATTGGTGTAGCCACTGTGGTAAACACTATGGAGGTTTCTCACAAAATTAAAAATAGGGAATTCCCTGGCAGTCTAGAGGCTACGACTCTGGGCTCTCACTGCCAAGGGCTGGGGTTCTACCCCTGGTTGGGGAACTAAGATCTTGCATGCTACTCGGCATAGCCAAAACAAACGAACAAAAACCCTGAAAAGAGAACTAACATATGACCCAGCAATTTCACTCCTGGGTACACATTAAAAAAAAAAAAACCACTAACTTAAAAAGATACACGTACCCCAACGTTCATAGCAGCATTATTTACAGTTGTTAAGGTATAGAAGCAACCAGTGTCCATCCACAGATGAATGGATGAAGATGTGGTGTGTGTATACGTGTGTGTGCACACATACATGTACACAATGGAGTACTGCTGCTGCTGCTGCTGCTCCTGAGTCGCTTCAGTCGTGTCCGACTCTGTGCGACCCCACAGACGGCAGCCCCCCAGGCTCCCCCGTCCCTGGGATTCTCCAGGCAAGAACACTGGAGTGGGTTGCCATCTCCTTCTCCAATGCAGGAAAGTGAAAAAGTGAAAGTGAAGTCGCTCAGTCATGTCCGACTCTTAGCAACCCCATGGACTGCAGCCTACCAGGCTCCTCCATCCATGGGATTTTCCAGGCAAGAGTACTGGAGTGGGGTGCCATCTCAGCCATAAAAGAATGAAATTTTGCCATTTACGGTACCATGGATGGACTTGGACACCATTATGCTAAGTGAAATAAGTCAAAAAAAGTCAAATACTGTAAGATATCACTTATATGCGGAATCTAAAAATACAACAAACTAGTGAATACAGCAAAAGAGAAGCAGACTCACAGATACAAAGAACAAAGCAGTAGTTACCAGTGGGGAGACGGGAGAGGGGCACCACAGGGGTAGAAGCGTGGGAGTACAAACTATTGGATGTAAGATAGGTTCAAGGTTGTATTGTATAACATGGGGAATATAGCCAATATTTTGTAATACTATAATGGAAAGTAACCTTTAAAATTGTATAAAATTTTTTTAGATCACCATGAAAAAAATTCTACATTTCTCTAAAGAAGACATACAGATAGCCAAAAAGTACATGGAAAGATGTTCAACATCACAGAGAAACACAAATCAAAACTACAACAAGGTATGGCCTCACACACCAGTCAGAATGGGCATCATCGAAAGGTCTAGCAACTTCCCTGGTGGTCCAGGAGCTGACTGCAGGCTTCTACGGGAGAGGGCATGGGTTCTATCCCTGGGGAGGGAAGTTCCACGTGCTGTGGAGTATGGCCAAAAACAAGATGGAGTTAATAGTTTGGGGGACTTTCTTGATGGTCTAGGGGTGAGGGCCCTGCATGTCCACTGCAGGGGCACAGGTTCAATCTCTGGTCAGGAAAGTAAGATCTCACATGGCCCATGGCCAAAAATATAGCCTACCAACAATAAATGCTGGAGAGGGTGTGGCGAAAAGGGAGCCCTCCTACGCTGTTGATGAGAATGTGAATTGGGACAATCACTATGGAGGTTCCTTAAAAACTAAACACAGAACAACTATATGACCCCGCAGTCCCACTCCCGGGTACATGTCTGGAAGAAAAACTTAATTTGAAAAACTACATGGACCCCGATGCTCACTGCAGGACTATTTATAATATCAAGACACGGAAACAACCTGAATGAACTTATATACAAAACAAACAGACTCACAGATTTCAAAAACAAACTTGTGGTTACCAAAGGGGAAATCAGGGTGGGAAGAACAAATCGGGAGCTTGAAATTAACATATACACATTACTACATATAAAACAGATAACCAACAAGGACTTACTGTTCAGCACATACAACTCTACTCAATATTCTGTAATACCCTATATGGTTAAAGAATCCGGAAAAGAATGTATATATGTTTATGTGTAACTGAATCACTTTGCTGAATATCTGCAACTAACACAACATTGTAAATCAACTATAATCTAAATAAAATTTAAAAAAGAAAGAAAGGGAATAAAAACTGTCTTTGGGGTTTATAGTATTACAAGAGATAAAGGGAGTATCAGACATAATAAAATGAGCAATTCATTTTATTATGGAAACAATCCTAGATAATGCACCTAATAACAAAGTATTAGACCTCATGAAGCAAATACTGATAGAACTAAAAGAATAAACATATCTGTAGTCTCTTGGTAATCAACAAAAGAAGAATAACAAAAACCAATAAGGATAAAAAGGATCTAAACACTGTTATCAACAATTTGAACTGACACTTATAAAGAGTAGACTTAACAACTGCAGAATATATCTGAAACACTCACCAAAGTACAGGATATGCTAAGCCATGAAATGAGTCTCAACAAATTTCAAAAGACTGAAGTCTTTTATTTTTAAGTTTTCATTTATATGGCCATGTCAGGTCCTAGTTGTAGTACACAAGCTTAGTCGCCCTGCAACGTGGGAGATCTTAGTTCCCCAACCAGGGATCAAGGCTGCACCCCCTGTAATGGAAGGCAGATTCTTAACTACTGGACCACCAGGGAAGTCCCAAAAAACCGAAATCTTAAAAGACAACAACACAATCAGATATTACTACCCAGCCAGCAAAACTGCAGAAATTGAACCTTTCTAGGAAATCAGCAATAATCTGTATCTTACTGCCTGCTGCCCTGGTGGCTCAGTGGTAAAGAATCTGTCTGCCAATGAAGGAGATGCAGGTTCGATCCCTGGGTTGGGAAGATCTCCTGGAGAAGGAAATGCAAACCTATTCCAGTATTCTTGCCTAGAGAATCCTACGGACAGAGGAGCCTGACGGGCTACTGCCCATGGGGTCGCAAAGAGACAGACATGACTTAGCAACTGAACAGTATCTTAACTAAAGTGTTAAATATGAGAAGTATACATTTATTAAAACTTGATTCAAATGAAGCACTTATGTACTTATACATCAATTTTTAAAGAAACATTTACAATACCCAGTTGGGAAAGGGTGTGGAGCAAATCTGACTGCTCTCATCTGGCTGGTAGGAGTGTAAATGTAACAAGAGCTGGATGTATCTGTCAAAACTGAACACATGCACCCAGCGCCTCAGGATTTCTACTCCTAGATATTTTCCCACAAGAAAGATATTCCTTTTAAAAGGCACCAGAGATTTATAAAAGAAGGTTCTTAGCATCACTATCAAAAGAGCAGAAACCAGGAATTCCCAGGGTTAGGACTCCATGCTTTCACTGCCAAGGACTTGGGTTCAATCCCTGGTTGGGAACTATGATTCCACAAGCCACACTGAGCTGCCAAACAGAAAAAGAAAAAATGAATAAATGAAAGAAAACCTAAATACATGGATAGATATGCTATGCTGATAGACTGGAAAACTCAATCAAGTAAAAAGTCATTTCTACAAAAACAGTATAAATCAATGCAATCTAAGTTGGTTTTCTCGAGAAGCTAATTCTAAAATTTACATGGAAATACAAAAGACTAAAAATAAGTAAGACAATATTGAAGAATATCAAAGCATAATATAAAGACACAGTAATTATAAGTCTGCTTTAGCCCAAGGATAGTCAACACAGTGTAATAGAGAGCCTAGAGACATCTACACATGTGGATACTCAGTCTGTAGCAAACCTGTCATTGTAGAGTGAGAGAACTATCATTTTCTGAGACACTATAGTATATATGTTGCTTGGACAATCAGAGAAAGTATCTTTATAAAATTCACTGAAAAATTCTTCTTCACTGAAAATTTCACAGTAATAACTTTGTGTTTATAATATACACAGATTGGAAGAAAAACAAAGCAAAAATGTGAATGGTAACAACAGTCCTAAGTCATAGAATAAACCCTTGGTCAATTTTAAGCTCCAACAACTTCACATAGTGATTGTATAATTTTCTAAAAACGTATTGATACGTCTCTAGTCAATAATGTATTGACAAATGAAATGATCTATACTGACTTATACAACTACTACTATGCATACTTAAAGCATACAGGGGCTTCTATGGTGGTTCAGTGGCAAAGAATTTACCTGCCAAATCGAAGCAGACACAGGTTGATCCCTGGTCTAGGAAGATCCCACATGCCAAGGAGCACCTAAACTGATGTGCCCCAACTACTCAGGTTGTGCTCTAGAGCCCGGGAGCCACAATTACGAAGCCCATGTGCAGCAGCTACTGCAGCCCGCATGCCTAGAGCCTGTGCTCTGCAATGAGAAGCCACCACGACGAGAAGCCCTAGCACTACAACTGGAGAATAGCTCCCACTCACCACTGCAACCAGAGAAGAACTCCACACAGCAAGAAGACCCAGCACAGCCCCAAAAATAAATGAATAAATAAAAATTATTTACACAGTAACAGAAATGCATATATATGGGCACCAAAAGACGTGTACAAAAATGCTCAGAGTTGCATTATTTGCAATACCTCTCCCCAAAAATGAAACAATCCAGATGTCCACCAACATTACAATGGATCAACTGTGGTATAAAAACCTACCATACACCAATGGAAATGAACAAACAACACAGTACGGATGAAACTCACATGGTGAAAGAAACCAGGTAAGAGATAGATGTATGATGTCACGTGTATGTCTGTGTGTGTGGAGTAACAGAGCAGTTAAATGTTATAGTTGGGGATAACAGAGGGCATGCTGATTGGGAAGTAACCCGAGGGGGTTTCCAAGATTCCATGATGTGTTAATTCTTGCCCCAGACAGGTGGTGGTTTCGTGGAGTTGAATGTGTTTAAATTTCAATAATTCACTGAGCTGTATGCTTTATATTTGTGTAGTTTATGAATGTATGATATATACTGCCTCCAACCCCAATAAAAACTATACTATAGGGACTTCCCTGGTGGTCCAGTAGCTAAGACTCCACGCTCCTAACGCAGGAAGCCTGGGTTTGATCCCTGGCCAGGGAACCAGATCCCACACGCCACAACTAAGAGTTTGCATGCCACACAATAAGATCCCTCATGGTGCAACTAAGACCCAGCCAACCAAGACCTGATGCAGACAAATAAATAAAATAAAAATAAACATTAAAAAAAACAACTAACTAAGCTGTAGAATTAGAGATGCATATTTGGGTATTATAACTCTAAAGAAAAGCAAGGCTATATAACAGTTAGAATCAACACTGTCTTAGAGGGATGAGAGACAGTGATTGAGAGTGAGCTCAAGAAGACTTCTGCTGTCATGACCTGAATAGTAGTTATGTAGATATTTGCTTTATGACAAATCACTGAGCTGTACATTTATTTTAATGTACTTTTCTGCATGTGAATTTTATGTTACAACAGAATAAAAAAACAACCTCAATAAATGAGTGTAATTGCAGATTAAACATATATGAAAAATTAAATTAACTAAAAGTTTAGAAGACATAATCTGGAATGCAACACAGAGACAAAACTATGGAAGAGACAGACGAGGAGATGTGGACACTGGAGCAGAAGAAGCAGCAGGCCTAAATGGAGTTCCAGAAGGAAAGAAGGAAGGCTAATATTGAAGAGTGGCAGAGAATTTTCTAGAACTAATGAAAGACACTAAACCAGATTTAAGAAGCTCACCAAATCCACAACAGCATAAATAAAAAGAAATCTAGGGACTTCCCTGGCAGTCCAATGGTTAAGACTTCACCTTCCAATGCAGAGGGAGCAGGTTAGATCCCTAGTTGGGAAGGCAAGATCTCACAAAAAACCAAAGCATAAAATAAAAGCAATAATATTGTAACAAATTCAATAAAGATGTTTAAAAAATGTTCTCCATCAAAAAAAAAATCTTATAAAAATAAATCTATACTTCAATGTATCATGGTGTAACTGAAGAATACCAAAAACAAGAAAAAAAAAACAATCTTACAAATCTGTCAAGGTGAAGAAAAAAGATTTTTTTTTTAAATGCTGGACAACTGACTATTGAACTGGTATCTCTACAGAGATAATGGAAGCCAGAGAAAATAATCATCAACTTAAATCCAGCTCATAGAAAATATTTCTTAAGAATGAGATGAATATAATTTACCATATTAACAGAATAACACTCATCTCACATGCTAGTAAAGTAATGCTCAAAATTCTCCAAGCCAGGCTCAGCAATATGTGAACCGTGAATTTCCTGATGTTCAAGCTGGTTTTAGAAAAGGCAGAGGAACCAGAGATCAAATTGCCAGCATCTGCTGGATCATGGAAAAAGCAAGAGAGTTCCAGAAAAACATCTATTTCTGCTTTATTGACTATGCCAAAGCCTTTGACTGTGTGGATCACAGTAAACTGTGGAAAATTCTGAGAGATGGGAATACCAGACCACCTGACCTGCCTCTTGAGAAATCTGTATGCAGGTCAGGAAGCAATAGTTAGAACTGGACATGGAACAACAGACTGGTTCACAAATAGGAAAAGGAGTACGTCAAGGCTGTATATTGTCACCCTGCTTATTTAACTTATATGCAGAATACATCATGAGAAACGCTGGACTCGAAGAAACACAAGCTGGAATCAAGATTGCTGGGAGAAATATCAATAACCTCAGATATGCAGATGATACCACCCTTATGGCAGAAAGTGAAGAGGAACTAAAAAGCCTCTTGTTGAAAGTGAAAGAGGAGAGTGAAAAAGTTGGCTTAAAGCTCAACATTCAGAAAACAAAGATCACGGTATCTGGTCCCATCACTTCATGGGAAATAGACGGGGAAACAGTGGAAACACTGTCAGACTTTATTTTTCTGGGCTCCAAAATCACTGCAGATGGTGATTGCAGCCATGAAANAGAGTGAAAAAGTTGGCTTAAAGCTCACCATTCAGAAAACGAAGATCATGGCATCTGGTCCCATCACTTCATGAGAAATAGATGGGGAAACAGTGGAAACAGTGTCAGACTATATTTTGGGGGGCTCCAAAATCACTGCAGATGGTGACTACAGCCACGAAATTAAAAGACGCTTACTTCTTGGAAGGAAAGTTATGACCAACCTAGATAGCGTATTCAAAAGCAGACACATTACTTTGTCGACTAAGGTCCGTCTAGCCAAGGCTATGGTTTTTCCTGTGGTCATGTATGGATGTGAGAGTTGGACTGTGAAGAAGGCTGAGCGCTGAAGAATTGATGCTTTTGAACTGTGGTGCTGGAGAAGACCCTTGAGAGTCCCTTGGACTGCAAGGAGATCCAACCAGTCCATTCTGAAGGAGATCAACCCTGGGATTTCTTTGGAAGGAATGATGCTAAAGCTTAAACTCCAGTACTTTGGCCACTTCATGTGAAGAGTTGACTTATTGGAAAAGATTCTGATGCTGGGAGGGATTGGGGGCAGGAGGAAAAGGGGACGAGAGAGGATGAGATGGCTGGATGGCATCACTGACTCGATGGACAGGAGTCTGAATGAACTCTGGGAGTTGGTGATGGACAGGGAGGCCTGGTGTGCTGCCATTCATGGGGTCGCAAGGAGTTGGACATGACTGAGCGACTGAACTGACTGACTGATCCTCATGTTGAGTCATTCGCCAGCATAGTCATTTTGGGAGACCTGATTCAGATTTATAAATGTGCCAAGCTTTACCCCAGCTCAGTGTCTCTGGACACAACACTTTTCCTGAGACAGTCTTCTTCATCTGGCTAAGATAATCTGACTTTAACATAGATTTCAGCTTCTCAGGGAAGCCTTTTGGCATCTCTCTGCTTAGTTTAAATTTCTTATTTTGTTTTCCTCCAAAAAGTTTTAAAGACTATTTCCTAAAGGCATTTCCTCCTTCTTATAATTACCTTAACTATGCAATACACTTATCTGTGTAAAAAAAATACCTGGCTTGCTATTGGACATTAATTCAAACAGACCCTATGACTGAAAAATGTAAAATAATCTTGAAAACTAAAATACTGTAATGTCTTTGATGTTAGAGAAAGGCTTTCATAGAGAGAGCAGGGCTCAGAATTTTATAATAAAATATAATTGGTTTGTGCAGAAACAATCTATCTAGGGAATGCAAGGAGACACTCATATTCTCAAGCAGGAACGTCTTTTTCCTAGGAGTGACTTTGGAGCCACGTGAAGAGATGCTGGACCCACAATTGCATGAGTGGTGCCCTATGAGCAGATTTCTGTTGACCAGTGAAAAGCTGCTTCATTTGTGGATGGCACTTCTAGGGTGAAAAACAACATTCTGTTTGGAACACTGCAACATTAAGACCAGCAGGTGCAAAGACTGACTGAAGAAGGTAAGGAAAAAAAAAAATTACTTCAGTGGTTTTGCATGCTTTTTCCTAGTAGTGATGGGAAAATTGAATAGTACTAAAAGCCCACTATATTTAGGTCTTTACTGACTCATGAGTGGTGGCAAATCATTTGGGCATATGGTCAGGCAGATGGGCTATGGGAACCTGCACTATTAAAGTGATGTCTGCATAGGGTGTGGCCCTGTGGAAATTAATATGGGAATTTAAAGTGCATGTTAAAGTAGGAGGCATTGGGGAAGGTATTAGGGAAGTGACACATGGAAAACAATGAAAAGGATATTAAACGCAAAAAGAAGAATAAGTTAAAAATCCCTATGACAAGACATGATCAGGGAAGTCTGGTTTCAGTCCATGATCAAAGAAAGCAGTTTGCTCTGAAATCAGACAGTTTTCAAGAGGTCCTAGTAAACATATCATTCGTAATTCATGTTAACATATTTGTATTTCATCCTATACAAGCCGAAAGTCATTAGAAAGTTTTGGGCACAAAAGTAAAGTGATTTGTATTTTTAAAGAATTTCTATACTTGCTGTGTAGAAAACAGACTGTGGAGGGTTGTAGCAAGTCGGAGTGATGCTCACAAATATTTAATGTGCCCTGTAGATTTCTTAGCCTTTGAAAGGTTTGGGAGTTCCAAATACCACCCTCAGGTTCAATAATCTGCTGAAAGGACTAGTAGAACCAACTAGTAGAACCAAGTTGCTATCCTCATGGTTATAGCTTCCTTTAATGAAAGGATGCACACTGAAATCAGACAGTCACAGAGCATCAGAGCATGAGACAGGCTCTAGGAGAGCCCCACACATAGATCTTCCTGCTGTTCTTTACAGTGGGGTCCTGGGTAGCAGCACAGCAGCCTGGGTAACACTAACTTTTTCCCAGAATCGTGTGTGACAATAAGCATAGTGTATTGCCAAAGAAGCATGCCTGAATTTTAGAAGATACAATTCGACCTATGACGTAGGGTCTTTGTTTTGTTCGTTGCCTAATCAAAACTAAAATATAAATCCTGACAAATAATAGCTGCACATTAATATTTGTTGAGTGAATGAATTAATAGATGAATGAATTCAACATGTCAAGCATAAAAATAGTTGCTGGAGGTGGAGGTTTAAGACACAGTTCCCACCATCAACACGCTCACATTCTAGTGGAAGAACCAATTAAATAAACATTATATAATGATTGTTAAGCCAAAGGCATACACTGAGTTCCATGTAGAAATCAAACCTTGAGCATGAAGATCAGGGAATGCTTTGTAGAGAAGATAATTCCTTGTGTTGAGAGTCAAATGTTGAAGCTGATTGTGGAAGACAGAGAATATTCCATGCATAAGGAATAGTACATGTGAATAAACCAGACATGAGAAAGTGTGTTACATTTGAGGAGCTGCAAGTAGTTTGGTATGGAATCAATAAGGATAAAGAAAAAGGTAATTCTGTGAAGGACAAGACGGCAAATCATGAAGGACATAGCATAAACTAGGGTTCCAATTTTATCTTTAACATAATAGAAAACCATTGATACCTTTTAAAATAGATGAGTGACGTACTCAGTTTGACATTTTAGAAAGGTCATTGGCAAGAGTGTAAAGAATGAATTAGAAATAAGTAAGCAAGATCAAGAAAGGTAAACTTTTGATGTATAGTCAAATGAAATAATCAATAATCAAAAGGATAAGTACGGAGAACCTCAACTTAAAGGGCGACAAGATGGTGAGGGATAGTGAATGGAATTGACAGCTGTGTCAGATGATAAACGAATAGGTCAAGGTGACTGATTTGATGTGGAGTATGAAGAAGGAATCCAGAATGACATCTACGTGGCTGATGTTGGTGGTAGATAAATGGTGGTACCATTCACTGAAATAATTGTCTTTAATAGCAGAGCTCATATGGGAGAGAAGCAGGGGCTTTAGTGGGTAAAAGAGTCAAGAAGAATCATTATTGGACCTCCTTTGTTAGATCATCTGAGAGTAATACTGTGAATACAAAATTTGGGAATTTAGGAGAATTCTGGTTGAAAGCATGAGTATATTTTGAATATCTAGTGTGCATCAAATATTTTCTGGCCATGGGAAAACTAAAACTTCACCTTTTAGAGGTTACATTTTAGAAAGGAAGCTTAAGTGTGATGGTTGTTCAGGCAGTGCATTTATTCCTTTTTTTTTTTTTTTTGGCCGCTAATTTAGTGCATTAATTATATTTTTCTTTCACAGCTTTACATTTTTGTTATTAGTGTAGATGTCCACAGCATCATAATTTCAGAAATGTAAATTCCTGGATTTAAAAATCTTAGCCTTGAAATATTTTCTATCTTTTGAAATGGATGTGTAGAAGTTAAATCATGCACACAGACATACAGACAGAATGAATTAACCTCAAAAGACCTAGCTGTTCATTTATGCTACCTTAGCAAAGTGGATTACTGTGTGATATAGTTGATAATGACAGTGTCATGACAATTGCTGAAACAAGTTAACTGGACATGTTTCCAGTTCATCACCATAGTTTGATAGTTTGACAAAATGTCAATTGTGCTGTATAGAATGTTTTACACACCTTTTTCTTAAGAAGAAAAGGAAGAACAATGGTTGAGATTTCAACCACTTTAGAAAGTTCTCCACCATATCACTAAAGGTGGACACGTTCTAATAGAAAATATTCCTAAAATGCATGGATGTTTTGGATCATGTCAATCTCAAACTCTCTGTTTCTATTTTAAATTTTTATTGTACATTTCAAATTATCTTCTAGCACCACAGTGACAAATAGATGGCCACATATCTTGAAAAAATTACAAATAATGTAAGGGGAGGGCCACTAGGTCAAAAGATATTTTTCTGGAGATTCTTGCATTATACCAAGTGATGCCTTAGAAAAAAAACAAAGCTGTTAAAAAGACAGCAGCTGCTATAATGCTGCTTCATTACAGACCCACTGGAGCAGAAGCAATGCATCCATTTTGCTTTTTCTCCATTGACAATATCAATGAAGCATTAATGGAATTCTTACAGTCTACTGGTAAAGTATAAATTTAGTCTGAATAAGTCTTATATTGACTATATTATAATACTCTTTTTTAAACTAGAAAATAAATTCACTGGTTTATTTTTAATATAAAAAAGTTATGTAGGAGATATAGCTTTAGGTTCTCAATAAATAAGAAGTCAATAGTTATTTGTTTGTTTTTTACCATTAGGACAACAGGTAGAATTTAAGTCTAAATTAAAACTATCATTACAAGCTTAGTTCACTGAAATATCACTTATTATTTTCCCAATTAATAAAGTTCAGGTGTGTTGATTATCATTTCTTCTTTGATTTCATTTATTCAATTCCCCTTTAACAGACATTGTCTAGTTTCTGTTTATTCTTTTATTTCATTAACAGGATAGGTTGTGCTTTCAAAACAAAAATTATACAAATTACTTAACATTTTTCTTGATTTTAAAAATGGAAGTCCAAACTATGATTCTAGGGCTGTCCATTATACAAAGCCCCTTTTTAGGGGCTAAAAAGGGACCCAGATGTTTAAGTGGATTTGCAAATGGCAAAATGCTGCTTGTTGGATCTGCCTGTAAACCTATTTGCAAATGCAAATCCTCTTTCCAAACAGATCAGAGTTTTTTTTAGGTCCACAAAAATCCTTGAGCAAAGCAAAATGCTGATGGAATGTACATGTGGCACTTCTATGGATTTCTATGCAAATGCTTTTGCATCTTCCTTGTGTAACTTTCAGAGCATGGCAGCAGAAGATAGAATGCAATGGCACTTATTTTTCAGGGGTTCTGAAGGTATCCTGTTGCAATTTAGGGGACAGGCAGTGTTGTGGTGAATTCAAATATCTCCTTTTTTCTTCATTTTTACAAGAAGTGACTTGGAGCATACCCTACTTCAGCTGTGTTCCCTTCATGACTAACTTTATTTTACAAAGCAGTTTTCATCTGTCCACACCTACTGGGAGTCCTTCTCATGCATTCCTTCCCTTTTCAGCACAGGTGCTTCTAACAGATCTGTGTCCTGGGTCCAGACCGTGAGGGTAGCTCTCCACTGATGCTTGCAGTTGAGGTCAGTTAACTCATTCAAATTTTTACTTTCCCCTGCCCTATGATAATAATAGCAAACAATTTATAGCACTGTTCACATACTCGTTTAATCTTCACTCCTACTCCATCATATACACACACTTTCCCTTCTGTTGCTTCTCTAATCTAACAAATCAATTTACACTTAAAGTTTAATGGTGGAAAGAAAGTAAAGCTGGCTTTTTCCACCTCAAATCTGTCATCTTCTTTCCTTACATTTTATGTTGCCATAGGCTTCTAACCAGTATTTACCACACCAGATTTGTCTTCTGGAAATCTGTTCCTCTGCATTTTTGCAAAAATGACTGATCTGAACTACAGACCTAACCTTGTCATTATACTGCTTTATACTACCACCTATGGAATAAAGGCCTGTACTTAGAATGGAATATAAAGTCTACTTCACCCATCTTTTTTTTAACTTCCTTTTTCTACTACTTTATTCTTAGAAATTAATGACTTTTAAAATTCAATCCCTCAGATACAATATTACTTCATGCCTTTTATAAATTTTATTTTTTTATTTAAGTATAATTGATTTATAATGTGTTAGATTAAGGAGTACAGCAAAGTGATTCAGTTATTCATATATATATATGTGTGTGTTCTTTTTTAAATTCTTTTCCCTTATAAGTTACTACAAATTACTGTGTATAGTTCCCAGTGCTATACGATAGATTCTTGTTGTTTTATCTATTTTATACGTAGCAGTGTCTCCATGTTAATCACAAACTTCTCTAATTTATCCCTCCCCTTCTTTCCCCTTTGGTAATTATAAGTTTGTTTTCCGTGTTTATGGGTCTATTTATTTTGTATGTGTTTGTCTCTATTTTTTTAAATTATACATATAACAACATATAATGTTTGTCTGTCTCTGTGTGGCTTATTTTATTTAGTATGATAACCTTTAGGTCTATCCGTATTGCTGCCGATGGCATTATTTCATGCATTTTAATGGCTAAGTAATGTTTCATTGGATGTATACCACAGTGGTGTTGGAGAAGACTCTTGAGAGTCCCTTGGACTGCAAGGAGATCCAACCAGTCCATTCTGAAGGAGATCGGTCATGAGCGTTCTTTGGAAGGAATGATGCTAAAGCTGAAACTCCAGTACTTTGGCCACCTCGTGTGAAGAGTTGACTCATTGGAAAAGAACCTGATGCTGGGAGGGGTTTGGGGCAGGAGGAGAAGGGGACAACAGAGGATGAGATGGCTGGATGGCATCACCGACTCGATGGACGTGAGTTTGAGTAAACTCCAGGAGTTGGTGATGGACAGGGCAGCCTGGTGTGCTGCAGTTTATGGGGCTGCAAAGAGTCGGACACGACTGAACGACTGAACTGAACTGAACTGATACCACATCTTTATCCATTCATCTGCTGACGGGCATTTAGATTACTTCCATGTCTTGGTTATTGTAAATAGTGCTAAAGTGAACATTAAGTACATGTATCTTTTCAATGCCCAGGAGTGGAATTGTCAGGTCATGAGTCTGAGTGAACTCTGGGAGTTGGTGATGGACAGGGAGTCCTGACATGCTGCAATTTATGGGGTCGCAAGAGTCGGACACTACTGAGCGACTAAACTGAACTGAACTGAAGGTAGGCTCTATTTTTAGTTTTGTAAGGAAACTCCATACTGCTCTCCATAGTGGCTATACCAATTAAGTTCTAGCCACAATAGTCAGAGAACAAAAAGAAATGAATCCAAGTGCAAAAACAAGAAGTAAAATTGTCAGTGTTTGCAGATGACATGATATCATACATATAAAATCCTAATGATACTATCACAAAACTACTAGAGTTCATCAATAACTTCAGTAAAGTTGCAGGATACAAAATTAATACATTGAAATCTATTTTATTTCTATACACAACAACAAAAGAGAAATCAAGGAAGCCATCCTATTTACCATTGCATCAAAAAGAATAAAATACATATGAAAAAACCTACCTATGGAGACAGAAGACCTTACTCCAAAAACTATAAGATGCTGAAGAAAGAAATCAAAGATGATGCAAACAAATGGAAAGATACACCATGCTCTTGGATTACAAGAATCAATATTGTCAAAATGATTGCACTCCCCAAGGCAGTCTACAGATTCACAAATTCAATACAATCCCTGTCAAATTACCAACAGCATTTTTCACAGAAATCAAACAAAAAACTTTAGAATTTTTATGGAAATGCTGAAGACTCCAGATAGCCAAAGCCATCTTGAGAAAGGGAAACAGAGTTGGAAGAATCAGTTTCCCTCACTTCAGATGATATTACAAAGCTACAATAATCAAAACGATGTGGTAACAAAAAAAAATGTATAGATCACTGGAACAGGGTAGGAAGTTCTGAAACAAAACCACACAGTTCAGATCAGTTGCTCAATCGTGTCTGACTCTTTGCGACCCCATGAATTGCATCACGCCAGGCCTCCCTGTCCATCACCAACTCCCAGAATTCACTCAAACTCACACCCATCGAGTGAGTGATGCCATCCAGCCATCTCAGCCTCGATTGTCCCCTTCTCCTCCTGCCCTCAATCCCTCCAAGCATCAGAGTCTTTTCCAACGAGTCAAGTCTTTGCATGAGGTGGCCAAAGTACTGAAGTTTCAGCTTTAGCATCAGTCCTTCCAAAAAACACCCAGGACCCATCTCCTTTAGAATGGACTGGTTGGATCTCCTTGCAGTCCAAGGGACTCTCAAGAGTCTTCTCCAACACCACAGGTCAAAAGCATCAATTATGCAGCGCTCACCTTTCTTCACAGTCCAACTCTCACATCCATACATGACCACAGGAAAAACCATAGCCTTGACTAGACGGACTTTTGTTGGCAAAGTAATGTCTCTGCTTTTGAATACTATCTAGGTTGGTCATAACTTTCCTTCCAAAGGGTAACGTCTTTTAATTTCATGGCTTCAATCACCATTTGCAGTGATTTTGGAGCCCAAAAAAATAAAGTCTGACACTGTTTCTCCATCTATTTCCCATGAAGTGATGAGACCAGATGCCATGATCTTCGTTTTCTGAATGTTGATCTTTAAGCCAACTTTTTCACTCTCCTCTTTCACTTTCATCAAGACACTTTTTAGTTCCTCTTCACTTTCTGCCATAAGGGTGGTGTCATCTGCATATCTGAGGTTATTGATATTTCTCCTGGCAATCTTGGTTCCAGCTTGTGCTTCTTCCAGTCCAGCGTTTCTCATGATGTACTCTGCACAGAAGTTAAATAAGCAGTAAGCAGGGTGACAATATACAGCCTTGACGTACTCCTTTTCCTATTTGGAACCAGTCTGTTGTTCCATGTCCAGTTCTAACTGTTGCTTCCTGACTTGCGTACACATTTCTCAAGAGGCAGGTCAGGTGGTCTGGTATTCCCATCTCTTTCAGAATTTTCCACATTTTATTATGATCCACACAGTCAAAAGCATTGGCATAATCAATAAAGCAGAAGATGTTTTTCTGGAACTCTCTTGTTTTTTTGATGATCCAGCGGATGTTGACAATTTGATCTCTGGTTCCTCTGCTTTTTCTAAAACCAGCTTGAATATCTGGAAGTTCATAGTTCATGAATTGCTGAAGCCTCACTTGGAGAATTTTGAGCATTACTTTACTAGCGTGTGAGATGAGTACAATTGTGTGGTAGTTTGAGCACTTTTTGGCATTACCTTTCTTTGGGATTGGAATGAAAACTGATGCTGAAGAAGCTGAAGTTGAACGATTCTACGAAGACCTACAAGACCTTTTAGAACTAACACCCCAAAAAGATGTCCTTTTCATTACAAGGGACTGGAACGCAAAAGTAAGAAGTCAAGAAACACCTGGAGTAACAGGCAAATTTGGCCTTAGAGTATGGAATGAAGCAAGGCAAAGGCTAATAGATTTTGCCAAGAGAACACACTGGTCATAACAAACACCCTTTTCAATGACACAAGAAAAGACTCTACACATGGACATCACCAGATGGTCAACACCGAAATCAGATTGATTATATTCTTTGCAGCCAAAGATGGAGAAGCTCTACCCAGTCAGCAAAAACAAGACCAGGAGCTGACTGTGGCTCAGATCATGAACTCCTTATTGCCACATTCAGACTGAAATTGAAGAAACTAGGGAGAATCACTAGACCATTCAGGTATGACCTAAATCAAATCCCTTATGATTATACAGTGGAAGTGAGAAATAGATTTAAGGGGCTAGATCTGATAGATAGAGTGCCTGATGAACTATGGACGGAGGTTCGTGACATTGTACAGGAGGCAGGGATCAAGACCATCCCCATGGAAAAGAAATGCAAAACCAAACATCTATGCTCAACTAATCTATGACAAAGGAAGCAAGAATATATAGTGGAGAAAAGATAGTTTCTTCAATAAGGAGTGTTAGGAAAACTGAACAGCTGCATATAAAAAAAAAATGAAATAACCAATGTATGCGGTAAATTTAATTTATGGATGAGAAACATAAGGATCAAACCTAGTAGTAAATAAGGCCTGTTGGGCCAATGAGGTCTTTCCCTATTGCCTTCACATATGTTAGAAGACCATTTAGTCAGTTTGTAAATAATGCTGAAATTTGAATGTAAGTTGATTCTGTACTTTGTGAGGCCAAACTACAGTGGGGAAAAAAAAATTAGAGAATACCAGTGAGAAAGCTAATATACTGAGGAGGAGTTTAAAGGTACAGATTAATATTCAGGTAAGGAAATCTGAGATTGTTTGAACATGATGCCAAAACAGTGATTTTTTCAGTCAAAAAAAATGTCTACTTATTTATAAAAGATCAATTAAACTGATATTTTACCATAATAAAGAATAACCAACCAATTGACAAAATTACTTGATTTTTAATTCCCTTGAGAAGCCACCGAGAAGCCAAAGTCTGAGTTTGTTTATTTAGGGAGGCAGGTCCAGTTATTCTCTTGTAATTCAGTGATCAACACATAGCGTGAAGTTTTCCAGGAACAGTGGTGAACATAATTGTGGAGATGGCATTTGAACATTATTTAAGAAACAAAGTTGTACAGAGCTTATGATTTAGGGGACATTTTCCCTGTGATTTAACACAGTAAGAACATTTTCCATCTTTCTTATAAGGCTGAATTGCACATGTTACAATCTTTTGCGCCCCAGAAAGTGATTGTGTTCAAAACTTTTATTTTTTTTTTATTTTTTATTTTTTTGAAGTCGCTCAGTCGTGTCCGACTGTTTGCGACCCCATGGACGGTAGCCTATCAAGCTCCTCTGTCCATGGGATTTTCCAGGCAATAGCACTGAGGTGGATTGCCATTTCCTTTGCCAGCAGATCTTCCCGACCCAGGGATCGAACCCAGGTCTCCCGTATTGTAGACAGACTGTTCAAAACTTTTAATGCTTTACTCTCGTGTATTTCACCAAATACTGGATTTCTCAGTTCATTCGTTCAGTTGTGTCCAACTCTTTGCAACACCATGGACTGCAGCACACCAGGTTACCATGTCCATCACCAACTCCCAGAGTTCACTGAAACTCATGTCCATTGACTTGGTGATGCCATCTAACTATCTCATCCTCTGTCCTCCCCTTCTCCTCTTGCCTTCAATATTTCCCAGCATTCAGGGACTTTTCCAATGAGGCAGTTCTTCACATCAGGTGGCTAAAGTATTGGAGTGTCAGCATCAGTCCTTCCAATGAATATTCAGGACTGATTTCCTTTAGGATGACCGGTTTGATCTTGCAGTCTAAGGGACTCTCAAGAGTCTTCTTCAACACCACAGACCAAAAGCATCAATTCTTTGGTGCTCAGCTTTCTTTATAGTCCAAATGTCACATCCATACATGACCACAGGAAAAACCATAGCTTTTTCTAGATGGACCTTTGTCAGCAAAGTCTCTGCTTTTTAATATGCTGTCTAGGTTGGTCATAACTCTTCCTCCAAGAAGCAAGCATCTTTTAATCTCATGGCTTCAGTCACTATCTGTAGTGTTTCAGAGCCCAAGAAAATAAAGTCTGTCACTGTTTCAATTGTTTCCCCATCTATTTTCCATGAAGTGATAGTACCAGATGCCTGATCTTCCTTTTTTGAATGTTGAGTTTTAAACCAGCTTTTTCCCTCTCCTCTTTCACTTTCAAGAGACTCTTTAGTTCCTCTTCGCTTTCTGCCATAAAGGTGGCGTCATCTGCACATCTGAGGTTATTGATATTTCTCCTGGCAATCTTGATTCCAGCTTGTGCTTCACCCAGCTTGGGATTTCACATGGTGTACTCTGCATATAAATTAAATAAGCAGAGATATAATATACGGCCTTGATATACTCCCTTCCCGATTTGGAACCAGTGTGTTGTTCCATGTCTAGTTCTGTCACTGCTTGATCTGCATAAAGATTTCTCAGGAGACAAGTAAAGTGGTCTGGTATCCCCATCTCTTAAGAATTTTCCATAGTTTGTTGTGCTCCACACAGTCAAAGGCTTTGGTGTAATCAATAAAGCAGAAATATATGTTTTTCTCAAATTCTCTTGCTTTTTATGTGACCCAACGGATGTTGGCAATTTGATCTCTGGTTCTTCTGCCTTTTCTAACTCCAGCTTGAACATCTGGAGTCCATGGTTCATGTACTGTTGAAGCCTGGCTTGGAGAATTTTGACTATTAATTTGCTAGTGTGTGAGATAAGTGCAATTGTGTGGTAGTTTGAGCATTCTTTGGCATTCCTCTTCTTTGGGATTGGAACAAAAGCTGACCTTATTCAGTCCCGTGGCCACTGATGAGTTTTCCAAATTTGCTGGCATATTGAGTGCAGCACTTTCACAGCATCATCTTTTAGGATTTGAAATAGCTCAACTGGAATTCCACTACCTCCACTATCTTTTGCCTATGAAAAATGGTTGTCTGAAGAGGCTTTACAAATAGCTGAGAAAAGAAGAAAAGCGAAAGGCAAAGGATAAAAGGAAAGATATACCCATTTGAATGCAGAGTTCCAAAGAATAGCAATGAGAGATCAGAATGCCTCTTCAGTGATCAGTGCAGAGAAATAGAGGAAAACAATAGAATGGAAAAGACTAGAGATCTCTTCAAGAAAATTAGAGATACCAAGGGAACATTTCATGTAAAGTGAAGTGAAATCGCTCAGTCATGTCTGACTCTTTGTGACCCCTTGGACTGTAGTCCACCAGGCTTCTCTATCCATGGAATTTTCCAGGCAAGAATACTGGAGTGGGTTGCCATTTCCTTCTCCAGGAGATCTTCCCGACTCAGGGATTGAACCTGGGTCTCCTGCATTGTAGGCAGATGCTTTACCGTCTGAGCCACCAGGGAAGTCATTTCATGTAAAGATGGGCACAATAAAGGCCAGAAATGGTATGGACCTAACAGAAGCAGAAGATATTAAGAAGAGGTCGCAAGGATACACAGAAGAACTACACAAAAAAGATCTTCATGACCCAGATAACCACAATGGTGGGATCACTCACCTAGGACCAAACATCCTAGAATGCAAAGTCAAGTGGGCTTTAGGAAGCATCACTGTGAACAAATACTGGATGTCTATATAATAAATTCATGTTTTCCAATTTGACCCACATACTAGAGAAAACTTACATGCTTTTATTATCTTTAAGCCTACTTTAAACGAGACACTTATGTTTGGAAATGCTAATGTGTTTGGAAAGAACTTTATATTCATAATCCAAATGTGGCTTTCTGTGGATAGTTATTTTCAACTTATATCAAAGATATTAAAGTAAATTCTACCTGAAATTTGATGACAGATCTAATAATTATAATACATTATTTTTAGAAAGCATGACCATGGTCAAATATTGTGAGAAGAGTTACTTCTGTTCTTATAAGCATTATGCTAAAGTTTTGATACTCATATAAAATTCAGGATTTTTCAGAGATTAAGGTATCACTAAGATTAAGATATTTCTTCTTCAATGAACTTTAAAGAAATATCTTGTTTCCCTTAAGGATCCAAGAAATTTAAGTAGACAGCATTTTATAACATGACTTGTGCTAGTTACAATTTTGTCTTTTTAAAGAAAATTCTAAAAATTGTTTGAATCTGAGAATGTTTGCTATTTTCACTTTCTTTGAAGCAGTACTAGAGACAATTTTTGAACTCAAAGTTGGTCCATCATGTGGTTTGGGATCTGGTCACATCACTTCCCTAAGGTTATCACTTTAGGGAACTAGATGGGGAAATAGTGGAAACAGTGTCAGACTTTATTTTTGGGGGGCTCCAAAATCACTGCAAGATGGTGGTTGCAGCCATCAAATTAAAAGACGCTTACTCTTTGGAAGAAAAGTTATGACCAACCTAGATAGCATATTCAAAAGCAGAGACAATACTTTGCCAACAAAGGTCTATCTAATCAAGGCTATGGTTTTTCCAGTGGTCATGTATGGATGTGAGAATTGGACTGTGAGGAAAGCTGAGCGCCGAAGAATTGATGCTTTTGAACTGTGGTGTGAGAGAAGACTCTTGAGAGTCCCTTGGACTGCAAGAAGATCCAACCAGTCCATTCTGAAGGAGATCAGCCCTGGAATTTCTTTGGAAGGAATGATGCTAAAGCTGAACTCCAGTACTTTGGCCACCTCATGCGAAGAGTTAACTTGTTGGAAAAGACTCTGATGCTGGGAGGGACTGGGGGCAGGAGGAGAAGGGGACAACAGAGGATGAGATGGTTGGATGGCATCATTGACTCGATGGACATGAGTCTGAGTGAACTCCGGGAGCTGGTGATGACAGGGAGCCCTGGAGTGCTGTGATTCATGGGGTCGCAAAGAGTCGGACACAGCTGAGTTACTGAACTGAACTGAACTGACTGAATATAAGTAAAGGTTTTAGTGTAATACAACATCATTTAAAAAAAAAGACACATACACCTTTACCAAAATTCTTTAAGTTTCCTTTCTAAGTTCTTAACTCCCCCACATTTAATTGTAGTCGGTTATATGGTAGGAGTCTTAAAGTTCTGACAACAGAATATTTTCAACTAATGTATTAATAGATGTAATTTTTAGGTTATAAACATTTGTATTCCTTTTGTTATCCTTGGTTCCTATCTAAAAGTATTTCTAAATCTCCTTTGTATTTGTAAATGGTTTCTGCTCTTCAGAAAATACCAAATCATTCAGCAAACATGTGAGAAAGCAAAGGGCAACCACTTTGTGCTGCAGAAATGGTTCCCAAATGCCTGTTTTAGTGTTTTCTCAATAATTAGAAATATAAATAATGGGTAGAAATAATACTGAGCATGAATTAACACACATTACGCACAAAAAATGTACACAGGACAATTAGAAGAGTTTTTCTTTTTTTTTTTTTAACAGGTCAAGGCTATACATCCAAATTCTTCTGATCAGTTCAAAAATCAAGACATAACGATTTTAAAAATCTCACATATGCATGCATACATGCATTCTCAGTCTCTTCAGTTGCATCTGACTCTTTGTGACCCTGTGGACTGTAGCCTGGCAGGCTCCTCTGTCCATGGAATTCTCCAGGCAAGAACATTAGAGTGGGTTGCCATGCCCTCCTCCAGGGAATCTTCTTGACTCAGGGATCCAGCCTGCGACTCCTACATTGCAGGCAAATTCTTTACTGCTGAGCCATCAGGGAAGCCCAATCTCATGGATCAGTATATAGGAATACAGTATTACTAAAAGATTCAACTAATAAGTGAAAAATGAATAAAACTGCAGTTTACTACACTGTAAGCCTATTAGGGCGGAGGAACAACTCTGTCAAAGGCTGCTTGATCAGTGTTGCAGCTGTTATAAGAAAATTCTAGGGCAAACATAATATTTTTAAATGCAACACCCAAAGATAATGACCATATTTCTTAGCACTAAAAAAAGTACACATTTCCCCAACCCCAAACCGCAGAGTACTATGTTCAAAAACAAAAGGTCAAGAATTAAGTAGTTCAGTAATGCCATTACCTTAAGGATCAGAATTGGACTTAGACTTGAGGTCTTGGGTGAAATGAGTTTGACGGATTAGGTTCAGTTACTGGCTGTCAGTGCACTACATAAAAAACACCGCACACGCAGAGCTTAGTGAAACTAGCTTTTTCTGCACAGGAAAATTCCTTGATAGAGTTAGCATGAAGACAAATGAACTGCTATCCCCCAAGAAAGGTGTCCCTTTAGGTTAGGCTTGAGGTTAGCAATACCAAACAGTAAAAACACTTGACTTCCCATGGCTGACAGACTCATTACCTTTGTAAATATTGAGGCTTAGCTTTGAATCCTGGGATTCTTCCTTGAGTTTCTAGAGAGTGCTAGTAACTAACCAATTACTGAGACAATAAAAAAATTAAAATGGGAAAAGACAAGGGTAGTGTTAGCAAATCTCCTTATTTACTACTATCAGACAAAGTTGTTTGAACTTTCTCCTTTATTATTATATCCTTATTCCTTTCATTCATTCAAAGCATTCTAAATATAACCTTGTTTTTCACAATAATAAAGACCCTCTAAAAACAAAATGTTATTGTTTTTATTAACTGGTAATGAAAACGGAACTTAGAATTAATTTCAGGATGGCCATGGCAGGGTTCAAACCATATTTGTCAGTGTCTTGAACTGGTGCTTTTTCCCTGACTCATGTTCACATACAGGTATTTCTCTGAAATCTGTTTACTTTATGACAGCTATCCATTCAGTCTCATATAAATTGTGTATTTTTCTTGTGTCTCTTCTATATTTTCTTCTTCGTCATACTCTTCATTTACTTCATTTACATGTTCAAACACTAATAGAAGATGTTTAAGCAATTTTTATTTAGAATTCTTAAATATCTAAGGATTCTCAATTATTTTCATTATGTATTACTTAACATTTTAATATTTTTTACTTAATGTGTCATGGGAAAGATGCTGTTTTATATAAGTAAGTAGTCTTTCTTAACTTGCATTTATTGGCTACAAGTGAAGTTAGTGAAGTTTCTGTCATGTCCGACTCTTTGCGACCCCATGGACTGTAGACTACCAGGCTTCTCTGTTCATGGAATTTTCCAGGCAAGAATACTGGAGTGGGTTGCCATTTCCTTCTCCAGGAGATCTTCCCGACCCAGGGATTGAACCCGGGTCCCCGCATTGTAGGCAGACACTTTACCGTCTGAGCCACCAGGGAAGTCCAAAGAATTCCATATGTCTGTGCAATAATTTATCCAATCTGACAATCTTTGTTTAAAATATTTGTTAATACACACAAAAAAGATTTTAAAAATGCATAGTATCACTACTAAAAATCTTGCAAAACAGTATTAGTCCCCTTGTCTGCTCATGCCATGTTCTTCCCAGAGAGGTTAAGTTCTTATGTGCATTTTTCCCATCTAAGTTTAAAAATCTGTGTCAGTAGGTATATATACTACTGCGCAATGCTGCGCACCTCATGTGTCCTCATCCACCTTTTCTGTGGCCAACACCAGCCATACACTGTGGCCTCACACTCAGGCACAAAAACCTCTGCGGCCCAGCAACATCCAGTTGAAAGTGAAAGTATTAGTCACTAAGACCTGTCTGACTCTGTGGCCCCATGGACTGTGTAGCCCACCAGGCTCCTATGTCCATGGAATTCTCCAGGCAAGAATACTGGAGTGGGTTGCCCATACCCTTCTCCAAGAGATCTTCCTGACCCAGGAATCAAACGTGGACCTCCCACACTGCAGGCAGATTCTTTACAGTCTGAGCCACCAGGGAAGTCCAACATCCAGTGTGTTGCACTATAAATATAGAACTCTTCCCTCCTATCCTCTGCTACACAGCTGGGCTAGTCAATGAATGTCCAGAGGTTCTAGTATTTCTTTCACTGCCAAACATGTAACAGAATTTGGAATCTGGCAACATAAACAGTCTTTCCATGGGTGTATATGCATGTGTGCTAAGTTACTGCAGCCGTGTCCAACTCTCTGAGACCTTATGGACTGTAGTCCGCCAGGTTCCTCTGTCCAGGGGACTCCCAAGGCAAGAATATTGGAGTGGGTTACCATATCTTTGGAAGGGTAGAATTATACAATCTGGAGTGGGGGAAGCTAATGCTTTATCAGGAAAGCTTTGTCAATGAGAAAAGGAAATGCGAGGAAGCCAAGGAAGTAAATTCCTTCCCCATGTCTACTCTGAGGCATTTTACTGTTTATGGTTCATCTGGAAACATTTCCATTTGCAGCAGATATTTCTTTCAATCAAATTCACTGTGTATCCTGTGCCTACTCATAAAGTAGTAACTATCATTTCTCATTTTCATAAAGCCTTATTTCTCTTTTTTCTTACCCTGGCTGCCCTTGCTTTCATCTCCAAAATAAAATATCTAATACTTGCATCAGAGAACCCGGTTTAATAAGTATGTCTACACATTGTTATTATTGTTCAGTCACTAAGTCATGTCTGACTCCTTGCAACCCCATGAATTGCAGCTCACCAGGCTTCCGTTCCTTCACTATCTCCCAGAGTTTGCTCAAATTCATCTCCATTGAGTCAGTGATGCCATGCAACCATCTCATCCTCTGTTGTCCCCTTTTCCTCCTGCCTTCAATCTTTCCCAGCATCAAGGTCTTTTCCAGTGAGTCAGGTCTTCATATCAGGTGGCCAAAATGTTGAAGCTTCAGCTTCAGCATCAGTCCTTCCAATGAATATTCAGGGTTGATATCCTTAGGACTGACTGGTTTGATCTCTTTGCTGTCCAAGGGATTCTCAAGAGTCTTCTCCAGCACCAAGCGCTTTGAAATCACATATACATTCAAAAATTAAACAGAACAAATGTTGAACAAAGCAGCTGTAAATCATCCATGGTTCCAACAAGAAATAACAAGGGAAATTAAAAATATCTTGAATTGGTTGAAAGTGAAAACACAACAAATCAAAATTTATAGAACAAAACTAAATCAATGTTTGGAGAAAATTTTATGGCTTTAAATATTTTACTACAAAAGAAGAAGGCATTAGATCAAGTATCTGAACTTTCAACTTAAGATCAAAAAAAAAAAAAAGAGTAAGACAACAGAAGAAAAGATATAAAACAATTATAACAGTAACTAACAAAATGAGAAATACAAAAACAATAAAGAAAATAATGGACTCCAAAGCTGTATCTTTGCAGTAATCAATAAAATTTGCAAATCTTTAACTACAGTTACAAGATTAAAAAAAAAAAAGTACCAATATGAGGTGTGAAAGATAGAATTTGAGAACAGATCTAACCGAAATTTTAAAAAACTTAAGGTAATATTATGAACAACTCTAACAACAAATTTAGCAATGTAGATAAAATCCATTTCTAGAAAGGCATTGACACAGAAAAAATAGGACATTTTAATATATATATATATATAAAGTAAAAAAACTAGTGAATAAATACATTCTTAGGAAGAACCTAGACCAAGACGATTTAACTGGTAAATTCCCATCAAACTTTTAAGGAAGAAATTGTAACAGCTATATATAAACTTTTTCAAACAACAGAGGTGGAAACATATGCCAGAACATTTTAAGGGGCAAATATTATCTTGATACCAAAGGTGGACAAATATATTGGGATAAAAGTGCCTTACCATGTCTCTTATGAGGATAGATGCAAAAATGTTTAACAAAACAATACCAAATTAAATTCAACAATAAATCCAAGAAATGAGATAGAATGAAATATTAAAAAATAATCACACCAAAGAAAAAATTAAAAAGGAATATATATGACATATAGAAAACAATAGGATACATTTAAATCCAATCATCTCAATAATCACATTAAATATACAAGATATGAATATCCCAATTAAAAGGTAAAGATTTTCAGATTAGACTAAAAAATAATAGACATAACTACATATTGTTTATAAGAAATATACTTTATTTACACAGATTATTCAAACAAAGGTATTTGTGACATAAAAATAATAATTTTAAGAGTTGGCGAATTGGTATGCCTATATTGCTTCCGTAGTGGCTCAGATGGTTAAGAATCTGCCTGCAATGTGGGAGACCTGGGTTCAGTCCAGAGGTTGGGAAGATCCCCTGGAGAAGCAGATGACAACCCATTCCAGGATTCTTGCCTGGAGAATCCCATGGACAGAGAAGCCTGGTGTGCTAAGGGTTGGACAAGGCTGAGCAACTAACACACATACACACACACACACACACACACACACACACAGGCCTATATAGGGATTCCCTGATGATTTAGTGGTAAAGAATCTCTTTGCCAGCATAGAAGATGCAGGTTTGATCCCTGGTCTGGGAGGATCCCCTGTAGAAGGAAATGGCAAGCCACTTCAGTATTCTTACTGGGAAATCCCATGGACAAAGAAGCCTACCGGGCTACAGTCCATTAGGTTGCAGAGTCAGACATGACTTAGCAACTGGACAACAATGACTATATTAATATAAAATTATCTTCAAAAACAGGAGTACTAAGAAAGGTAAAAGGGTCATGTCAGAATCAAAATAAGGTCAATCCATCTGAAAAATTAGCAAGTCTAAAAGGTTTAGCCTAATAATGAAGCTTCAAAATATGTAAAGAAGACATCAACAGATTGAAGACAACAGTAACCAAATTCATGATTACTGGAGATCTTAACTCACATAATTACAAAAAAATGTAAGCACCCCAAAAAGCAATTAAATATGTAGATTTGATCCCATCATTCACCAAGTTGATATTTACATATTATTTATATTTCCAACATTTGAAGAATATCTTTGCCAAGGGTCCATGAAACATTAATCAAGATAGATCATATGCTGAGCCATCACATAATTTAATATTATTTAATAAATACTAAATATTATATATTTTATAAATAAATATCATTATAAGTAGTATTTAAAATATTTTAAATAATACTTAAGAATTAAAAGCATATAGTTTGTACTTTAATCAAAAAAGGAATTAATTAAAATTACTATTAAAAATACTGTAAAGAAAAGCCTTAATACTTGGCAATTAAGCAAAAAAGTGAAATAACAATAGGTAAAGGAAAAAAATTACCAAGTGAAATTATATAGAACTTAACTTTTATTCTTCGTGGTAAAATATACATAATGTTAAATTTACAACTTTGTTTTTTAAGTGTACAAACCAGTAGCATTAAGTACACTTGAAACAGTTTTTGATGCACAGTTTTATTTTGGTGAAATTCACTTTGTTTTTCTTCTTGTTGCTTTGCTGTTATATTTTAAAAATCTTGATAAATCCAACGTCATAAAAGTTGCCTTTATGTTTTCTTTTAAGAGTTTCATCATTTTAGCCCTTAAATTTAAGTTTTTTATCAATTTTTCATTAATTTTTGTGTATGGCATAAGAGATGGGTCTAATTTCATTCATTTCATGTAGATATCCATCTTTCCTGTATCATTTGTTGAGGAAGCTCTTCTTTCTGCATTGAATGATCATGACATCTTTGTTGAAAGTAATTGACTGTGTACATGAAGGCATATTTCTGGACTTCCAATTTTATTCCATTGGTCTATATGTCTCTAGTTATGCTAGCACCAGAATGTCTTGATTACTGTAGCATTTTTAGTAGATTTAAAGTCTATTTCTTCCCCCTTTATATTACTAGTGTCACAGATTTATCTTTATACATTGTGTGCCTGCTAATATAGGGTTATAATTATTATTTTATGCATTTATATTATTAAAAATCAGTTACAAACCAAAATGCAATAATACTAACTTTCATATTTACCTGTACAGTTAGTTTCCCCAATGTCCTTCATTTTCTCATATGGTTTCAGGCTACTTTCTAGGGTCCTTTCCTTTTAGTCTAATGGACTGCCTGCACACTTCTTGTAAGGCAAGTCTATTAGTAACAAACATTTTCAGGTTTTGTTAATTCTGGAAATGTCTTAATTTCTCCCTCATTCCTGAAGGATAGTTTCGTAGATATAGAGTTATTTATTGGTTGACAGTTTGTTTGTCTTTTTCTTTCAGGATTTTATATGTGTCAGCCCACTGCCTTCTGACCTCCATGTTTGCTGATGAAAAATTACTTATTAATTTAATTGAGGCTTCATGTGAGGCTCAGTGGTAAAGAACCCACTTGACAATGCAGAAGATGTGGATTCAATCCTTGGGTCTGAAAGATCTTCTGGAGGAAGGAATGGCAATCCACTCTAGTATTCCTGCCTGGGAAATCCCATGGACAGAGGAACCTGGCAGGCTACAGTCCATGGGTTCACAAAGAGTTGGACATGACTTAATGACAAACCACCACCAATCTTATTGAGGATCCCTTGTGTAATATTCGTCACTTTTTCCTTGATGCTTTCTTGATTTTCTTTTATCTTTAGCATTCCACACTTGACTATAATGTGTTGCAGCACAGGTCTCCTTGAGTTTATCCTGTGTGAAGTTCATTGAGTTTCTTGAATGTATAATTTTTTATAAAAGTTGGGGCCATTAATTCTGAACAACTATTTTGGCTGCTTTCTATCTCTTCTGGAACTCCCGTAATGCATATGTTAGTACATGAGAGAGTATCTCATAGGTCCCTCAGGCTCTTTTCATTTTTCTTTATTCTTTTTTCTTTCTGATCCTTATATTGGACCAATACAATGGCCTTACATTTATACTCACTGATTCTTTCGTTTTCCGGCTCAAATCTGCCATTGAACTCTGCTAGTGAATTATTCCACTGTGGTACTCTTCACCTCCAGAGTTTGTTTCTTTCCTTTAAAATTTTTTTTCTAATTGAGATTACATATTTCTTCAACACTTTACACAAACATTTTGGACAAAATTATTTATAGTAACCAAAATATGAAAATGATCAAAATAATCATCAGTGGACAAGGGGATAAATTTGCAGTATATTTATAAAATAGAATATTATTCATCATACAAAGGAATAAAATGCTGCTACTGATATTCATTTGGGTGAACCTTTAAAACATTATGCCATGTAAAAGAAACCAGACATAAAAGATCACATTTTATATGATTCCATTTATATGAAATATCCAGAATAGGCAAGTTCATGGAAACAGAAAGCAGGTTAGCGGTTACCACTAAGGAGTGGAGTTTGTAATGGGGTGTAACTACTTAATGAATGCAAGGTGTTCCTCTGGAGGAATGAAAAGTTTTGAAACTAGAAAGAGGGGATAATTGCACAACATTGTGAATTCACTAAATGCAATTGAATGTACACTTTAAAATGGTCAGTTGTATGTTATGTGACTTTTACCTCAATTTTTAAAAAAAATGTTAAAAATCCAAAACATACTATTAACTTAAAGAGATGAACATAACCCAAAATGGCAGAATACATGGTCTTTTTAGGCAAGCATGGGACATTTACCAAAACTGACCATATGCTGAACCATAAAGCAAGCCCACAATGAGTTAAACTAGAAATCAGATTTTAAAAGACCAACAAAATAGACTTAAAATTAATCTATTCACTTTTAAATTAAAAACTTCTATGTAAAACATCATAATCTTTTATGGGTGATTCACAATCTTATATGCCTGATTCACACCAAACTTTTCACCGTTTCCCAAATCCTCCATAACATTTTTTTTTGTTCCAGATCTTCACCTAAATGTGAATCTTATTTCCCCTGTGTGTGTCCTACCCTACCTTTCTGCTTCATGAATTTACCCTCATATTTAAGATAAGATCATCTTTTGTGAAGTTTTTGCTGGCATCTCCTGGGAGAATTTGACATTCTCATGCCTACATTTTCTCAACATTTTCTTCATTTCTTATCATAATATTTATGGCATATTGCAATAATTTATGTTTGTCTCTCTTCTAAAAACTCTTTGCCTTAGGGTTTCTTATTTACCTTTGTTCTCCACTGTAATCGACAATAAATAGACATTAAATTGATGCCTTCAAACTATGGTGCTGGAGAAGACTCCTGAGAGTCCCTTGGACAGCAAGGACATCAAACCAGTCACTCTTAAGGGAAATCAACCTTGAACACTCAGAAGGACTAATGCTGAAACTGAAACTACAGTATTTTGCTCATCTGATGTGAATAGCTGATGCATTGGAAAAAGTCCATCATGCTGGGAAAGACTGAGGGCAGAAGGAGAAGAGAGCATCAAAGGATGAGCTAGCTGGAAGGCATCATCAATACAATGGATATAAACTTGGCAAACTTTGGGAGATGATGAGGGACAAAGAGGCCTGGCATGCTACAGTCCCTAGGGTCACAAAGCATCAGACATGACTGGGTGACTGAACAACAGCAACACGACATTCAATAAGTATTTGGTTGATCAAAACGGGTATGTTGATATTTAACCTCTGAGACTGGTCCCCAAACTGAGGGATGCTATCTAATATTAATATATCTCCTAAGTTGCTTCAGTCGTGTCCAACTCTGTGTGACCCCAGAGATGGCAGCACACCAGGCTCCCCTGTCCCTGGGATTCTCCAGGCAAGAATACTGGAGTGGGTTGCCATTTCCTTCTCCAACGCATGAAAGTGAAAAGAGAAAGAGAAGTCGCTCAGTCGTCTCCGACTCTTAGCGACCCCATGGACTGCAGCCCACCAGGCTCCTCCGTCCATGGGATTTTCCAGGCAAGAGCACTGGAGTGCGGTACCATTGCCTTCTCCTATACATATCTTCAAATGACTGGATTTTCTTGCAAGATGACAAATCCCATCAGAGTTAAGACTTATAAAATTATTATTAATTTAAAAAAGGAATAGGTTAAAAAAAAGTTTTAAAAAAGGAAATAAAGTAAAAATTTCTCTGACATGCAAAAGGAATGAAAAAGAAGAGGACTGGAGAAGGCAATAATTGAGCAGTATCTTAAATATTATGTAAGATAAGGAGTAGTTATTCTGGACTATTTAATAGTTTAAGCCTTGGATAAGAAAATACTAGAATTATTTCACCTAGCAGTTAACCTAATGCTAAGTCATTTCAGTCATGTCCGACTCTTAGCAAGCCCATGGACTACAGACACCAGACTCCTTCATCCATGGGATTTTCCAGGCAAGAGTACTGGAGTGGAGTGCCATTGCATTCTCCAGTTAACCTAATGGTTCCATCTAAATCCATCTTCTTCAGCTTCTTCAGCATTACTGGTTGGGGCATAGACTTGGATAATTGTGATATTGAATGGTTTGCCTTGGAGGCGAACAGAGATCATTCTGTCGTTTTTGAGATTGCATCCAAGTACTGCATTTCGGACTCTTTTGTTGACCATGATGGCTACTCCGTTTCTTCTGAGGGATTCCTGCCCACAGTAGTAGATATAATAGTCATCTGAGTTAAATTCACCCATTCCAGTCCATTTTAGTTCGCTGATTCCTAGAATGTCAACGTTCACCCTTGCCATCTCTTGTTTGACCACTTCCAATTTGCCTTGATTCATGGACCTGACATTCCAGGTTCCTATGCAATACTGCTCTTTACAGCATTGGATCTTGCCTCTATCACCAGTCACATCCATAACTGGGGATTGTTTTTGCTTTGGCTCTATCCCTTCATTCTGTCTGGAGTTATTTCTCCACTGATCTCCAGTAGCATATTGGGCACCTAATGACCTGGGGAGTTTCTCTTTTGGTATCCTATCATTTTGCCTTTTCATACTGTTCATGGGGTTCTCAAGGCAAGAATACTGAAGTGGCTTGCCATTCTCTTCTTCAGTGGACCACATTCTGTCAGACCTCTCCACCATGACCCACCCATCTTGGGTTGCCCTGCAGGCATGGCTTGGTTTCATTGAGTTAGACAAGGGTGTGGTCCTAGTGTGATTAGATTGACTAGTTTTCTGTGAGTATGGTTTCAGTGTGTCTGCCCTCTGATTCCCTCTTGCAACACCTACCATCTTACTTGGGTTTCTCTTACCTTGGGCATGGGGTATCTCTTCACGACTGCTCCAGCAGAGCCATTGCACCTTACCTTGGATGAGGAGTATCTCCTTACTGCCACCGTTCCTGACTTTCAACGTAGGATAGCTCCTCTAGGCCCTCCTGTGCCTGCCCAGCCACCACTCCTCGGGTTGCTCCTCCCGGCCGCCGGCCCTGGCCTCGGGCATGAGTGGCTCATCTCAGCTGCCGCTCCTGGCCTCGGGGGCAAGGTGGCTTCTCCCGGCGAGGTGGCTTCTCCCGGCAAGGTGGCTTCTCTCCACTCAAGTGTGGCGGCCGCCTCTGCCGCCTGTGCTCAAGTGCGGCGGCCGCCTCCGCCAGTCAAAAAAAACCTGGATTAACAGGCAAATTTGGCCCTGGAATGCGAAATGAAGCAGGCCAAAGACTAATAGAGTTTTGCCAAGAAAATGCACTGGTCAAAGCAAACACCCTCTTCCAACAACACAAGAGAAGACTCTACACATGGACATCACCAGATGGTCAACA
>SJXQ01009637.1:122201-176163 GCA_006408695.1 Aepyceros melampus | reverse complement strand
TTGGAAGAAAAGTTATGACCAACCTAGATAGTATATTCAAAAACAGAGACATTACTTTGCCGACTAAGGTCCTTCTAGTCAAGGCTATGCTTTTTCCTGTGGTCATGTATGGATGTGAGAGTTGGACTGTGAAGAAGTCTGAGCGCTGAAGAATTGATGCTTTCGAACTGTGGTGTTGGAGAAGACTCTTGAGAGTCCCTTGGACTGCAAGGAGATCCAACCAGTCCATTCTGAGGGAGATCAACCCTGGGATTTCTTTGGAAGGAATGATACTAAAACTGAAGCGCCAGTACTTTGGCCACCTTATGCGAAGAGGTGACTCATTGGAAAAGACCCTGATGCTGGGAGGGATTGGGGGCAGGAGGAGAAGGGGACGACCGAGGATGAGATGGCTGGATGGCATCATGGACTCGATGGACGTGAGTCTGAGTGAACTCCGGGAGTTGGTGATGGACAGGGAGGCCTGGCGTACTGCGATTCATGGGGTTGCAAAGAGTTGGACACGACTGCGCCACTGAACTGAACTGAACTGAAATCCATGTTTGGATCAACCTAGAAAATCATTTCAATGTGCTTTGAGTAAAATCATGTTACAAAATCAACTCAGAGATGTTGGCAGCCACTTATTACTAATTATCCCCAGAACCAAAAATAAATTCCCTAATTTTATGTCAGAAAAGAATACTGTTCTGCTCACTATGGCATTTGTTATCAATTATATTGTCTCTAGTGTCTGCTTTCATTAATCTATCCTAAACACAATACATTTCTGCAAAAAGAAATAACTTGTTTTATCAATACTGTACTTCAAAATTTTTCAGTGGTTCCCAAAAAGCCTCTAAAATTAAGTTTAAAAGTATTATTTTATAAAGTTTGTTGATGTTTTCTATGACTTCCTTGCTTCAATCAAACCAAACAAAGGTATTTTATGACCCATAGTTTCTCCCCATGCTTTCTAATCTCTTATTCCTTGATTTTCTCCTTCTCTCTATAATCGTTTTTTATCTTTTGCTATATTTCATGTTAAATATAAGGCTTTTAAAAATTATCTTCCTAAGTGTAAAGCTTTGCTCTGATTTCAAACAGACTCAGGTTTATGTTTTCACTGTGCCGCTTGAAAGTGAGTGAAGTCACAAATTCTCTAGAGTTTAGGTTACTTGTAAAATAGCTGTACCCTGCCAGGCCCCTTAGTCCAGGGGATTTTTCAAGCAAGAATACTGGAGTGAGTGGCCGTTTCCCTCTCCGTGGGATTTTCCTGGCCCAGGGATTAAGCCCACGTCTCCTGCATCTCCTGCATTTGCATGATTCTTTACCGCTGAGCCACCTGCTCCTGCTGCTGCTAAGTCACTTCAGTCGTGTCCGACTCTGTGCGACCCCATAGACGACAGCCCACCAGGCTCCCCCGTCCCTGGGATTCTCCAGGCAAGAACACTGGAGTGGGTTGCCATTTCCTTCTCCAATGCAAGAAAGTGAAAAGTGAGAGTGAAGTCGCTCAGTCGTGTATGACTCTTCGCTACCCCATAGACTGCAGCCCACCAGGCTCCTCCATCCATGGGATTTTCCAGGAACGTCTCCTGCATCTCCTGCATTTGCATGATTCTTTACCGCTGAGCCACCTGCTCCTGCTGCTGCTAAGTCACTTCAGTCGTGTCCGACTCTGTGCGACCCCATAGACGACAGCCCACCAGGCTCCCCCGTCCCTGGGATTCTCCAGGCAAGAACACTGGAGTGGGTTGCCATTTCCTTCTCCAATGCAAGAAAGTGAAAAGTGAGAGTGAAGTCGCTCAGTCGTGTATGACTCTTCGCTACCCCATAGACTGCAGCCCACCAGGCTCCTCCATCCATGGGATTTTCCAGGCGAGAGTGCTGGAGTGGGTTGCCTTCACCTTCTCTGCTGAGCCACCTGGGAAGCCCCCGAATAGGAAAATACCAACACATAACTGTACCCTTGGATAATCCTGTCCACCTGAAACTATCACAACATAGTCAGCGATACCCCAATATAAAATAAAAAGTTAAAAAAGCAGTAGTGTTTATAATAACACCAAAAAGCAAAATACTTATGCAAAATCTAACAAAATAGCTGTAGGATCTGTTGGTCAGTAGAAGCCTACAAAACACAAATATAAAAAATAGGTGAAAGATGCTTTTTGCCATTTCCCAAGTGGCAATGCTTCTTTCATCGGAGAACACATGGAATTGGTAGTCTATGTCTAAGATTGGCTTAGAACATTCTGTTTTCACAAGTAAATTGTAATTTATGTAACAGAAAAAAAAAATACTTGCAATGTTTTTAGCACTATACATTATACAAAATTATGAGAAATTTTGCAGACTTGGGAGTTGGAGATTGTTGTTGTTTAATCACTCAGTCATGTCCGACTCTTGTGACCCCAAGGACTGTCATGGAGTGAGTTGCCATTTCATTTTCCAGGAGATCTTCCTAGCCTAGGGATCGATCCCACATGTCCTGCATTGCAGGCAGATTCTTTACCACTGAACCACCAGAGAAGCCCAGCTCTGAGCTGCCTGCACAGACCAGTAGGTCCTGGTGGAGCTGGCTTTGCAGGTTCTGGATCCCGGGTTGGGGAGATCTCTGCCCCCTCGGGGGGTGTGGACAGTCTGGCCCTCAGCTCCTGGGTCCTGGCCCCTCACCTCTGCAACTGCCCCCCAAACTAGAGGACAGAGCTCTGAGGCCATGCTGGGCACTGTGCCAGCACTGGGTATCGAGGGGCTGGGGACATGGGTTTGATCCCTGGGTCAGAAAAATCCCATAGAGAAGGGAATGGCAGCCCACTCCAGTAATCTTGCCTGGGAAATTCCATGGGCAGAGGAGCCTGATACGGCGCTTCAAAGATTCAGACATGACTGAGTGAGCACATATTATTAACACAATTATTGCTATCATTATTTTTGATATGATTATTTTCTCTTTTAAATTTCCACACCATTTGTATTTTCTCTATGCGTATATCTATATACACCCTTTTCTCAATTATTTGTATACATATGTTAGCCTCTCTGATCATTTTGTAATTTTCTTGATATTAGGGTTTGAGTCTTAGTCTCTCTGTCCTCTAATCAGTCTTCCCCACTTCTTGACACAGAATAACTCAATAATTATGTGTTGAAAAAAAGAATTATGTGTTGAGTTTGATAACATGTTTTAAATATCTAGTATATACTTAAGAAATCATGTAATTGTATGGCAAAACCAATACAATATTGTAAAGTAATTAACCTCCAATTAAAATAAATAAATTTATATTTAAGTAAAGAAATAAGATAAACTATAACTTTCTTTGTAATCAACATCATAGTAAGTAACATGAATAGCTGTGAAAGCTCCTAGTTTTCCTGGCCCTTTCATATTGCAGGATAGTAATGCCCTAGTGATGCTGACATATTCTTTTGGTCTACTAGAGTACACTTAAGTTGATAAAATTATCCAAGATTAAAACACTAAAGGATAAAAATTTATTTTACTGTTCTTTCTGATTTACTTCCACACTTCTTCATATCCAGTGGGTTTATATTTAAGCCACCTCCTTTGAGATGTCCACAGCATATTTATATCATTTCATCACTTGTATATTATAGATATTAATATTAATATATTATAATATATTATAGATATAGACCATATATATATAATACACTATAGATATATGGTCTATCATATAGACAGATAGTCCCATGACAAGTCTACTTCATGGCAAGCAGAAGGGAAAATAGTGGAAGTAGTGACAGATTTTATTTTCTTGGACTCCAAAATCACTGTGGAAGGTGACTGCAGCCATGAAATTAAAAGATACTTGCTCTTTGAAACGAATGCTATGACAAATCTAGATAGCTTATTGAAAAGCAGAGACATCACTTGCTGACAAAAGTCTGTATAGTCAAAGCTATGGTTTGTCTAGTCATGTATGGATGAGAGGGCTGGACCATAGAGAAGGCTGAGCACCTAAGAATTGATGCTTTTGAATTGTGGTGCTGAATAAGACTCTTGAGAGTCCCTTGCAGTCAGTCCTAAATGAAATCAACCCTGAATATTCATTGGAAGGACCAATGCTGAAGCTGCAATACTTTGGTCCCCTGATGTGAAGAACCAGCTCATTGGAAAAGACCCTGATGCTGGAAAGGATTGAAGGTAAGAGGAGAAGGGGGCAACAGAGGATGAGATGGTTGGATGGCATAATCAACTCAATGGTCATAAGTTTAAGCAAACTCTGGTAGAGAGAGGACAGAGGAGCCTGGTGTGCTGCATTTATGGAGTCACAAAGAGTTGGACACAACTTAGCAACCAAACAACAAACATTATAGACTTACTCATTTATTTTCTACTTCTTGACCCTAGAATATACCTCTGTATTCCTAGCATTTAGAGGAGTATCTGGATTGTGATAGGCATTCAAAAATTATGATTTTTTAAATTATGAATGAATGAATGAAAATTCTGCACACATGCTTTTTTGCTATATAAGAAAACTGAAGAATCAGTAGAGTAACTCAAGAGACTGTAATTTTAATTACAAAAAAGAAGAAGAAATCAAGGTGGTCATTACAAAGTCATATAGATAAATTTTCTAGCTAGTAATACCAACCAGTCTTTATGGTTTTATATTTGATTACATTTTTATTAAAAATTAATGTAACTAATTTAATAAAGTCTGTTTCTCTTTTCTTTATGTTAATCAGATTTAAAAATTGAAATAGCATCATGACTTCTAAATTAGTGCTAGTTACCTGCTCAAAATATTTGAATTTAGTGCTATGGTATAAAGGTGAAAATGAAGATGGAAGGATATCTAACTAGAAACTGACACTTGTTTAGCCCTCATGAATGGAGTCATTTATGTGATTGTCTTCAGCACTAGACTTTACTGGGGAGTAGCTGCAGGATGAACACTTCTAAAAGAGTAAGGAAATAGAAACTTCCTTTATAAGTACACTCTGTATTTAGTTGCAAAAACTGCAAAGTCGATAGCAAAGGACAAGTCTACTGACAGAGATAAAGAATTGGGAAGGCAGATGGAATCTATCATAACTCCGTATCCAGGGTGGTAAATATTGCTCATGAAAGAATGAGGGTTTTAAATGTACTTGATCAAAGAGGAATAGAGTATGATGTTTTGCTGGTTATGAACAATGCATATCACACATTTTTGTGTTTCTCTAATTGATTTACGGAATAAGCCATATGATTTCTGCTTTCAGATTGAGCCCAGAGTAGAAAAAGGCTCTCCAACAGGGTCAAGCTGCCTTACCATTCCAGTTTTATGATCTAGCAGATACTAATGATGCTCAAAATGCTGGCAATAAATAAAAACTTATAGGGAGTATCTGGAAGGCCCCAAAAGAAAAATCATAATGCTAAGATACTGGGGTAAAGTTATAATTTCCTTTGATTATAAATGCTCTCTCTTTTTGCAGCAGCGTCTGGCCTCTAGTGGGCTTTTTTAAGGATTAATTATGAGACACTTAGTGGCTTGAGCTCTTCATCAAGAATAAGATGAGAGGGGCTTCCCTGGTGGCTCAATGGTGAAGAATCTGTCAATGCAGAAGACACAGGTTCGATCCCTGATCCAGGAGGATTCCACATTGGCTGAGCACCTGGGCCCATGCATCACAACTGTGAGCCTATGCTCTAGAACTCAGGAATCACAACTACTGAGCTGATATGCAGCTACTGACACACACACACCTAGAGCCCATGCTCCACAATAAGAAAATTCATAGCAGTGAGATGTTCATGCCCTGCAGCTGCAGAGTGGCCCCCACTTGCCACAACTAGAGGAAGCACTGGGATTGAATTGAACAGTGAGTGTATATTAAAAAAAAAAAAATGAGATCAGAATGTCAAAGGGCAGATGTGGTGAAGTCATTTGTTTAGGAGAGATTGGCAGTATATTTCCATTTACGGCACAAAGTTGCTTCATTTTTAAATTTATGCCAAATTATAAACTTTTCTGAGATTTAAATTCAGCATGACTGGTAAAGAACTCACCTGCCAGTGCAGGAGACATAAGGGACGTGGGTTCGATCCCTGAGTCAGGAAGTTATCCTGGAGGAGGGCATGGCAATCCACTCCAGTATTCTTGCCTAAGAATTCTCATGAACAGAGAAGCCTGTTGGCTGCAGTTCATGGGGTCGAAAAGAATTGGACACAACTGAAGGGACTTAGCATGCACACATGCATAGAGATGAAAATAGATGCTGAGTACCAGGAGGAATGGCTGGCTAGTGCTGGACCTGGGATTTTTCCCAAAAGGATCTATTTATCACTCTTTCACAAAAAGGCTTCTTGTTGTTGTTGCTCAGTTGCTCAGCTGTGTCCAACTCTTTGTGATCCAATGGACTGCAGCATTCCAGGCTTCCCTGCCCTTCACCAACTCCCAGAGTTTGCTCAAACTCATGTCCAGTGAGTCAGTGGTGCCATCCAACCATCTCATTCTCTGTTGTCCCCTTCTCCTCCTACCTTCGGTCTTTCCCAGCATCAAGGTCTTTTCCAATGAGTTGTCTTTTCACATCAGGTGGCCAAAGTACTGGAGCTTCAGCTCTAGCATAAGCCCTTCCAATGAATATTCAGGGTTGATCTCCTTTAGGATGGACTGGTTGGATCTCCTTGCTGTCCAAGGGACTCGCAAGAGTCATCTCAACTCCACAGTTCAAAAGCATCAATTCCGCAGCAGTCAGCTTTCTTTATGGTCCACCTGTCACACCCATACATGACTACTGGAAAACCATAGCTTTGACTAGATGGACCTTCGTCAGTAAAATGATATCTCTGCTTTTTAATATGCTGTCTAGGTTGGTCATAGCTTTTCTTTCAAGGAGCAAGTATCTTTTAATTTCATGGCTGCAGTCACCATCAGCAATGATTTTGAAGCCCAAGAAAATAAAGTCTGTCACTGTTTCCATTGTTTCCCCACCTACTTGCCTTGAAGTGATGTGACCGGATGCCATGAATTTAGTTTTTTGAATGTTATTTCCTGGGAGTCCACATTAACTGGGTTCTAGTTCAGCCAATGGGTGTCCTTGGCAGGATATTGGTAACTGGAAGGAAAGGAAAGGCAAAGATTTTCTCATTTCTCTCTGCCTACAGTGTTATTTCTGGCAGCAGCAGCACTTCCTTAGCAACTCCTACTCTTACTAGATATTCCCACAGATGGAGCATTTGTAGGTGAAAGTGGTCCCTAAGCTGTGACAACACATCCTCCCTTTGACCTGCTAGTAGATTCCTTCTGTTCCTAATCTGTGAATTGTCTTACCATTTCCCACTGGGCTTCTCAGCTCTTTCCTCACCTGTGCAATCACTTCACTATATGCTATTTCTTCTGTTGGTTTTCTTGGAGAGACTTCCTATGGATAAAATAGCCATTGACAAAATATTCTCATACTCAGCAATGATTTTCACAGTGTAACCAGGGAAGATACTCAAATTTAGGGTAAACATAAGAAAAACTGATCGGACATTGCTTAAAACTTACCATTTCTTTTTCTAGAAATAAAATTTATTTCTACAGTCTTAGGCAGGGTACAGGATAGAAGGGTGTAGTTACATGATTTTAACCACAAGATTCAAGTAGAAAGTTAAGAAGAATATTACAGAAATATGGATTTATATCTGCAAAAGTTAAAGTCACTTAATTCAAAAACATTCATTCAATTCAAGCACTCCATTTTCTTTTGTTTATAATCATAGTCAATTTGATTAAAAAGTATTACATTCTTCATTTTTTGACATAATACAAGCCAAATAACTTTTTGAACTAATATTTGAAATGTTACTCTAGGCTGTATTGGGATTACACAGATAAATAATATACTATAAAACAGCAAGGTACATTAATGTTCTAATGAAGCACCCCATAAAGCAAACACATTTTCTTGATTTTAGATAAAGATTTATGAGTATAAAGTTTGTGTATAATTTTATACTGTATTTCCTTCTAGATCAAGTAGAGAAGTAAAGACATAATATCTGTTTTGCCAAAGATCTTCCAGTAACTGGAAGAACATTTGTAATACCCCATGATTCTACTAGTTTCAAGATCAGTAGGTTTTTGTCTCTTTATTTTCTCTTAAATTCGACTGGATTTTTTGGAAGGTGATGTGGTATACTGTATGTGTAAAAATACCATATTTCTTTATTTTTTAAGAGCCATGTAGAGTATTAAAAGATACTTACCTTCCCACTGCGGAGAAGGCAATGGCACCCCACTCCAATACTCTTGCCTGGAAAATCCCATGGGCGGAGGAGCCTGGAGGGCTGCAGTCCATGGGGTCGCGAAGAGTCGGACACGACTGAGCGACTTCACTTTCACTTTTCACTTTCATGCATTGGAGAAGGAAACGGCACCCCACTCCAGTACTCTTGCCTGGAAAATCCCATGGGCGGAGGAGCCTGGAAGGCTGCAGTCCATGGGGTCGCACAGAGTCGGACACGACTGACGCGACTCAGCAGCAGCACCTTCCCACTGATTTCTAAAAATGTCCAGAGGGCTGGAAGTGGGGAACAGTTGTCAGAGATGGAGTGAACCAAAGATTGGGCCTGAAGAAGGAGGCGATGCTGATGAGGTCAGACTAATTGTTGCTTCAGCCCTAACATGTGAAGATGATTAGAAAGTCTAAGGGAGATAACAGGAAACAAGGCATTCAGAAGAGAATATTTCCAGTTATCAATAGTATTAATTGTACCTCATTTATGTACAATTAGTAATCATATTGGGCTTCCCAGGTGGCGCTAGTGGAAAAAAAAAAAAAAAAAAAAAAAAAACCTGACTGCCAGTTCAGGAGATATAAGAGACGTGGGTTCCTGGGTCAGGTAGATCCCCTGGAGAAGGAAGTGGCAACCCACTCCAATATTCTTGCTTGCAGAATCCCATGGATGGAGGAGCCTGGAAGGCTATGGTCCACTGAGTAGCAGAGAGCTGGAAATGACTGAAACATCTTAGCACAACACAATAATCATATTAAAAAAAAAAAACCTAAATAAATTTTAAAAATAAGAATGATTTTTTTTCTTTTATTTTTATTTTATTTTTTTAATTAATTTTTATTTTTTTAGTTTGTTTTGCTTTACAATACTGTATTTGTTTTGCTACACATCGACATGAATCAGCCACGAGTGTACATGAACTCTATTTACATGACTTTTAACGTTGCATACTACTTCAGAATTTTACCTATTTGTTATTTTTATCGATATATTTAAATTATCTCCTATTCTGAAGGTAGAATTCCCTGCAGTTCGCAAAATGTATGAAAAAAAAGTTTATAAAAGTGTCAGAGAAACACTCCATTTCAAAATACATTGATTTAACGTGTATGGGTTTTTTTTTTTTTTTTTTTTTTTCTTTTTTTGCACTGCATGACTTGTGGGATCTCATTTCCCTGACCAGGATCAAATCTGGGCCCTGGTCTCCTGCATTGCAGGCAGATGCTTTACCCTCTGAGCCACCAGGGAAGCCCCGGTAGTGAAAAAGCTGGGTTCTAATCACTGGACCAACAGGGAATTCCCCAAAATATCTTGATTCAGGAAATATATAGGAACTAAGTTCAAAACCAGTCTTTAGGATGTGGCCAAGATGGTGGAATAGGAAGACCCTGAACTCACCACCTCCTATAGACACCAAAATTGCAACTATCTGTGAGAATGACATTAAGACTAGCAGAAAAGATTTTCCACAACTAAAGTCATAACGAAATGGGTAGGAGATGGAAAACATAATACAGTCAGCACCCACACACCCATGTTGGACCACAAATGTTATAATCATTCAAGCCCCACATGGGTTCCCCAGCCCAGGGAGCCTGCACCAGGAAGACAAACTCCCAGAACATCTGAATTTGCAAACCAGTGGGACTTATGTTCAGGAGAGCTGGAGGGCTATAAGAAACTGAGACTTTGTTCTTAAAGGGCACATGCAAAGTCTCACATACTTCAAGTCCCTGTGCAAGGCAGTAGTTTGAAAGAAGTCTGGGTCAGACCTGACAAAGGAACAAGACATAAATTCAGTAAAATAACTAACTGAAGTGGAGATAAGCAAGCCTGAAAAAGAATTCAAGATCACAATCAAAAAGATGATCAAACTGAGAAAAGAATGGATGAATATGGTGAAAATTTTAACAAAGAGAAAATATGAAGGACCAAACAGAGCTGAAAAATACAATATCTAAAATTAAAGAATACAGTGGAATGAATCAACAATTAATTAAATGATACAAAGGAATAAATAAATGCTCTGGAATACAGAGTAGTGTAAATCACCCAAGCTAAACAGAGAAGAGAATTTTAAATAGTGAGGACAGTTTTGAAAAATTTTTGGGACAGTACCAAGCATACTAACATTTTCACTAAGGGGATCCCAGAAGGAGAAAAGAGAGAACAAACCCAAAATATCTCAAGTAAAAAAGTCCAGCTTATATCTAAAAACCCTAAAAAAAAGAACAAACAAAATCCAAGGTTAATAAAAGGAAAGATATAATAAAGATCAGAGTGGAAACAAATGAAACATCACAGAAATACAAAGGATTATAAGAGATTGGTATGAACAACTATATACCAATAAAATTAACAACTTGGCAAATGAAAAAAAAAATGTTATAAACATACAATTTCCCAAGACTGAATTAGGAAGGAATAGAAAATATGAACAGATCAATTACCAGTAATAAAATTGAATTAATAATTTTTTAAAATTCCAACAAAATCCAAAACCAAACAGATTCACAGGTAAATTTACAAAAGATTTAATGAAGAATTAACACCTATCCTTCTCAAACTGTTCCAAAACCTGAAGGTACAGGAACTTTCCAAAATTCACTCTACAAGGCCAACAGCACCTTGATACCAAAACCAGAATAAGAAACCACAAAAAACATAAAAGTATAGGCCAATATAATTGATGACTATAGATGCAAAAATCCTCAACAAAATATTAGCAAATCAAATTCAAAAATACATTAAAAGGATCATACACTTTGATCAAGTAGGAATTATCTGGAGCATGCAAGAATGGTTCGATATCTGTGAATCAATTAATGTATTAATTGGATTAATAAACTAAAGGATAAAAATCAGATGATCAGTTCAATAAAGGTGAAGTCACTCAGTCGTATCCAACTTTGCAACACCATGGACTGTAGCCTACTAGGCTCTTCCATCCATGGGATTTTCCAGGCAAGAATACTGGAGTGGGTTGCCATTTCCTTCTCCAGAGGATCTTCCCGACCCAGGGATCAAACCCAGGTCTCCCACATTGTAGACAGATGCTTTACCATCTGAGCCATCAGGGAATACAGTTCAATAGATGTAGAAAATCTTTTGACTAAATTCATCATCCATTTATTAAAATAATTCTCAACAAAGTGGGTATAGAGGGAACATACCTCAACATAATAAACACAACATATATATACACACACACACACACACACACACACAAAAGTGAAAGTTTCTCGGTTGTACCCAATTCTGTGACCTCATGAACTATATAGCCTGCCAGGCTCCTCTGTCCATAGAATTCTCCAGGCAAGAATACTGGAATGGGTAGCCATTCCCTTCTCCAAGGGATCTTCCCAACGCAGGGATCGAATCCAGGTCTCCTGCATTGCAGGTAGATTCTTTACCTTCTCCACCAAAGAAAGCCAAGAATACTAGAGTGGGAGCCTGTCTTTTTACTAGGAGATCTTCCCAATCAAGGGATCAAACCAAGGTCTTCTGCTGAAAACAGATTCTCTACCAGGTGAGCTATCAGGGAAACCATATGTATGGCAAGCACACGAGAACATCATACTCAATAGTGAAGAGATGAAAGCTTTTCCTCTAAGATCAGGAAGGATGCCTACTCTCACCATTTTTATTCAAGTTCAGATCAGTTCAGTTCAGTTCAGTTGCTCAGTTGTGTCCAACTCTTTGCGACTCCATGAATCGCAGCATACCAGGCCTCCCTGCCCATCACCAACTCCCAGAGTTCACTCAAATTCATGTCCATCGAGCCATCCAGCCATCTCATCCTGTCTCGTCCCCTTCTCCTCCTGCCCCCAACCCCTTCCAACATCAGAGTCTTTTCCAGTGAGTCAACTCTTTGTATCAGGTGGCCAAAGTACTAGAGTTTCAGCTTTAGCATCATTCCTTCCAAAGAACACCCAGGACTGATCTCCTTTAGGATGAACAGGTCGGACCTCCTTGCAGTCCAAGGGACTCTCAACAGTCTTCTCCAACACCACAGTTCAAAAGCAGCAATTCATTGGCACTCAGCTTTCTTCACAGTCCAACTCTCACATCCATACATGACCACAGGAAAAACCATAGCCTTGACCAGACGGACCTTTGTTGGCAAAGTAATGTATCTGCTTTTGAATATACTATCTAGGTTGGTCATAACTTTTCTTCCAAGAAGTAAGCATCCTTTAAGTTCATGGTGCAGTCACCATCTGCAGTGATTTTGGAGCCCCCAAAAAAAATAAAGTCTGACACTGTTTCCACTGTTTCCCCATCTATTTCCCATGAAGTGATGGGACCAGATGCCATGATCTTCGTTTTCTGAATGTTGAGCTTTAAGCCAACTTTTTCCACTCTCCTCTTTCACTTTCATCAAGAGGCTTTTTAGTTCCTCTTCACTTTCTGCCATAAAGGTGGTGTCATCTGCATATCTAAGGCGCCATGGGCAAGTAACATACAACATAAGGAATAAGGTTAACAATAACTGTTTGGACCCAAATGGTTACTAGACTTATCATAGTGATCATTCTGCAAATGATGTAAATGTCAAATTACTATCTGGATACCTGAAATGAATATAATATTGTATATCAATTATGTTTGAATATATTTTGTTAAACATTTTCTGAAACAAAAACCAGTAACAAAAACAACAAGGAAAACAAGGAAAATTTCTTAGTATCAGTACAAAATTTTCTTGTCCCTATTAGAAAGTTACTTCTAGTAGAATAAAGACTGTGGCCCATACATACAGCTTTGTGATGTTAAAGTTTAGAGAATGCCAAGAAATAGTTTAAAAATCTCTTGGGTTTCCTTTTCATAAATCTTTAGTCTCTGCCATACCTTAATGATATTGATTTTTCTAATTACAAATTAATACAGGGACTTCCAAATCAATATCGTTGATTAAACGCTGTTTCATTAAATTACCTTCCAAAAGTGTAAATAAATAAAAATCTTTAAAACTTCAAGGAGAACCCAGGGGAAAGATAACAGCAGATGAGAGAGGTCAACAAAGTTTTGGGAAATGAAAGTAAGTGGAAGAGAGCTAAGTGCTAAGAAGACCAGAGGAAGCTAAGACTTTTGTGCTTACAGGAGGGAAAGTGAGGGGAAGGAAACCAATGTTCCTGTAGATCACTGGAAAGCACTAAGTGTTTTCAACAGAAGTAACAAAAAGCAAGAGCCCTAACAGTTTGTAATCAGAGAAATGGCTGAGAGTTTTTATTAAAAGCATTTGGGCATTTTGATAAATCTTGACTACTTCTCTGTCATTAGCCTTCTCAAGCACAACCTTCCACCTAGACAGTCAGCCCAACCTCACCTCCCATTCTCCAAAGCTTTGGAATCAGAGTTTCATGATTAGGTACATGAGTCTTAGAGAGGGTGAAGGGCTGATTTGTAAACTAAAAAGAAACTGATAGAATGAACCACGCTTTAAGGTTCTCCAAATAAAATTTGAAATCTTGTTCTGATCATCCTGGAGCAGGATTTCTTAGAGGAGTGCTAGGTTAGATATATGTAGGTTGCTGCAAGAATTGAGAAAATATTACTGGCATTTAATGAATAGGAGACTCAGATTCCAACATATCACGTATAAAACTCCCTCACAGTGAAGAATTATCCCACATCTCTGAAGATTTTCTGATCACACAGTAGACAACACATAGGCAAAAAAAAAAAAAAAATGTTTTAAACCATGTGAATCTATAGTCAACTGCATTTTGCATATAAGTGATAGCTTCTTTTGTCTTTATATTTTACATATAGATACAGATATTTTGGCATGGCCTTAACGTAGCCTGCAGTTTTCAGGGATGCCACTGTAAATTGAAGCAAGCCAGCACGTTGTTTGGTTTGGAGTTTAACCAAGAGTTCTTCACCATTTCCTAAAATCACATTTTAAAGAACAGCGGTGCTTATGGTACTTAAGATGTCAGTGATGTACATCAAGACAGCTGTATCAATCTGTATTTATAGCCGTCACCCTTAGAGATTCTACAAGTATGTGCAAACAGCTGACTACCTCATTCTGTGCACAGTGAAGTGCAGAGTACCTATGCCTGATGGTTTACAGACTGAAATACATATTTTTTTAGAGTGACTTTCTGCTGTTTCTTTTTACATTATTGTTATGACATGGCAGTGTTATTGGTAAAATCACATGTGTTGATAGGCTACATTCTGCTATTTTCATTTCAGGGTAGTAAAAGCAGATTTCTAAAGTATGTGATTAAAAAAAAAATTCATTGCATTTAATAAGGTTCCTCTGCCCTTGGAGGAACTCACCAATTGAAGATTATTTCCCCCAAAACAGTATCTAATCAAGATTTCATTCTTAAATGTGGATTGTCAGTCAATTGTTATCAGATGCTTGAAGAAAATCTCTAACATAAAAAAGGGAGACTCCAACAAAACAAGCAAGAACCGAAAAAGAAAATCTGTAAAAAAAATAAATAAAACAAAAAAAAGCAAGGTAAGTTTTTGGAGAGAGAGAGTGTGTGTGTATGTGTCTGTGTGTTTGTGTTTGTATGTCTGTGTGCACACAAACAGTCCTTAAACTGTGTGGTCTAGAGGCCCAGGGGAGTCCCCCATAGCCTCTTTAGGGATCTGCAAGGTCAAAATTATTTTCATAATAATCGTAAGACTTTATTTTCCTTATTCACTTTCATGTTCTCATGAGTATATGGAGGAGTTTTTCAGAGGTTACACAATATGTAATATCACAACAAATTGAATACAGAAGCAGCTATGAGGATCCAGCTGTCTTATATTAAGCCAGACATGAAAGAGATTCACAGAACCAAGGGGTCTAACTTGCCAGATTAAGTGCCAAACACAATAAATGAAAAAAAAAAAAAAAGACCTCACCCATATGCATCATCATACAGTTTTATAACATTGAAGGTAGAAGGAAGATCCTAAACTTTTCAGGGAAAAAAAATATGATAGATGAAAAATAAAAATGGCAACATTGAACCTGGAAAAACAAGGGAGATATTCTATGACATTCTGAATGAAGATTACTTTCTATTGGAACCCTATATTCAAACAATCTGTTGAGTGTTTAGATAAAATTGTGATATTTTAAGACAGGCAATATTACCAAAATTTCACCTCCTATACACATTTCTATGGAAGAATCTAGAGGAACAATAGTAAACAAAGAAACATGAGGACAATGCATGAAGAGAATTAGGGAAGTGCCACAGGAGTGTAACACCTAATTTCCATGGTCCATAGCAAGTATGGAGAGCAACCCAGGCAGAGGGAAACAGAGCATGATGCTCCCAGAGTGCACTTCCAGGAAAAGTAGAAACAGTGTCAGACTTTATATTTTGGGGCTCCAAAATCACTGCAGATGGTGACTGCAGCCATGAAATTAAAAGACGCTTACTCCTTGGAAGAAAAGTTATGACCAACCTAGATAGTATATTCAAAAGCAGAGACATTACTTTGCCGACTAAGTTCCGTCTAGTCAAGGCTATGGTTTTTCCTGTGGTGATGTATGCATGTGAGAGTTGGACTGTGAAGAAGGCTGAGCGCCGAAGAATTGATGCTTTTGAACTGTGGTGTTGGAGAAGACTCTTGAGAGTCCCTTGGACTGCAAGGAGATCCAACCAGTCCATTCTGAAGGAGATCAACCCTGGGATTTCTTTGGAAGGAATGATGCTAAAACTGAAGCTCCAGTACTTTGGGCACCTCATGCGAAGAGTTGACTCATTGAAATTGATGCTTTTGAACTGTGGTGTTGGAGAAGACTCTTGAGAGTCCCTTGGACTGCAAGGAGATCCAACCAGTCCATTCTGAAGGAGATCAACCCTGGGATTTCTTTGGAAGGAATGATGCTAAAACTGAAGCTCCAGTACTTTGGGCACCTTATGTGAAGAGGTGACTCATTGGAAAAGACCCTGATGCTGGGAGGGATTGAGGTCAGGAGGAGAAGGGGACAACAGAGGATGAGATGGCTGGATGGTATCATGGACTCAATGGACGTGAGTCTGAGTGAACTCCAGGAGTTGGTGATGGACAGGGAGGCCTGGTGTGCTGCGATTCATGGGGCCGCAGAGTCGGACAGGACTGAGCAACTGAACTGAACTGAGCTGTATACTTTCATTGTGGCTCAGACGGTAAAGCGTCTGTCTACAATGTGGGAGACCGGGTTCAATTCTTGGGTTGGGAAGATCCCCTGGAGAAGGAAATGACAACCCACTCCAGTACTATTGCCTGGAAAATCCCATGGACAGAGGAGCCTGGCAGGCTACAGTCCACAGGGTCGCAAAGAGTCAGACACGACTGAGCGACTTCACTTTCACTGACTGGGTACAAAAGTGAGAGGATATTTAAGAATGTGGGAAGAAAACTGCCACATATAAAAAGGATCAAATTTATTTATTATCTTATTATTTATTGGAGTATAATTGCTTTACAATGTGTGAGTTTCTGCTGAAGGACAGTGTGCATCAGCTATATGTATACATACATCCCCTCCCTCTGAGACCTCCCTCCCACCCTACCCCCATCCCACGCCTCTAGGTCATTACAGAGCACCAAGCTGAGCTCCTTCTGCTATACAGCAGCTTCCCACCAGCTGTCTGTTTCACACCTGGTAATGTATATAAGTCAGTGTTAGTCTCTCAATTCGCCCTTCTCCCCATTTCCATTCTCTATGTCTGAGTCTCTATTCCTGCCCAGCAAATAGGTTCATCTGTACCATTTTTCTAGTTTCTATGCTGTGCTGTGCTCAATCACCTAGTCATGTCTAACCTCTGCAACCCCATAGACTGTGGCCTGCCAGACTCCTCTGTCCATGGAATTTTCCAGGCAAGACTACTGGAGCAGATTGCCATTTCCTACTCCAAGGGATCTTCTGTCAATATGCAGTATTTATTTTTCTTTCTCTGACTTACTTCACTCTGTATGACCAACTCTGAGTCCATCCACATCACTGCAAATGACCCATAAAGAGCCTTACATTTAAAAATGAGGAAAGTGAAGTCACTCAGTCATGTCCATGGACTGTAGCCTGCCAGAGTCCTTCCATGGGATTTTCCAGGCAAGAATACTGGAGTGGTTTGCCATTTCGTTCTCCAGGGGATCTTCCAGACCCAGCGATCAAACCCGGGTCTCCTGCATTCCTTATTGTCTGAGCCACCAGAGAAGCCCCGAAATGAATTATCCACCAAATGAATCAAAGGTTGAAGAGAAGGAAAAAGTGATCCTAATACATGGATCTCAACTTATATGAGCAGTGATTTAACAAAAAGAAATTGTGCCTTTTTTTGTAGGGTCTACTGTAGTCAAAATCATGTAAACTTTTGGACAATAGAGATGCAGGCAAGGTCGATAGACAGGAATAAGAACAGCTAACCTGAGTGCCTGCAGACCTAGATTCAAACATGTACTAATTTATGTGTATGAATTTCAGAACATTTTCAGTGAAAGTAGAAAGGTATAATTTCATATTTATGAAATTAAAATAAAATTTCACATACTCTTTTATAGTATAATAATGATGATCCTTCATACTTTTAATCAGACAATCTGAAGCACTCTATAAACATTAGCAAATTAAGTCTCACAATACCCCATGCAGTAGTTAAGAACAATCATTCATTATATACTCAATAGTTAAAATGAGACATCAAGAGATTAAGTGATTTATCTCAAGATCATACATTCCCTGAATTCTAGAGAGAAGAGTCGCCTACAATTTTTTCATATCTCTTGCTCTGGCTCTCAATCTTCTCTTCCAGTTGTATCACTACAGACAGTATGATGTGCTCTCTTTTGGTGTTATAAGCAAGGTTGTAGGGTTACCTGGCCACCTTGCTAGCTCGTGAAGTTTCCATATTTTCCCCTTTAGAGGATGTAAGATAAACTCACCCTTTATCAAATTCCCCTTTAGAGTAATTCCTAGTGCATTTCTCAACAGAAGTTTTTCCAACATAAGCTCAGTGCCAGAATAACACCTGTATTTAATCATTTATATTTTCCACAATCCATTCAATATTAATTACCCAAATATTTATTAAGTTGTTTTGTATGTCAAGCACTACATATTTGATTCCTGTCATCACAGGTTTTAGTCCAGGAAAGGCAGCAAATCTTAAAAAGCAATTATAGTGAAGTCAGTCTGAGGTTTCTAAGAGGTAGTATAATACTGAACAAGCTCAGAGAACATGACATGTCGATGAGGAGTTGCTTCAGCATAGTCTTCCTAAAGGAAATAGCTTCTAAGCTCAGGTCTGAAGGATGAATAAAGATTAGCCAAGCAAAACAGACAAGTGTGCACTAGTTAGAAGGAAATACTCATGTAGCAGTGTAGAGATGAAAGGTCCTGCTGTGTGCAGGAAATTGAGAGATGCCCAGAATGACTGGAAACAGAGTGAACAAGAGAAGAGACGGACTGAAACACAAAACGGCTAAGGCAATAACATCATGCTAAGCTACATTACGAAGTTTATATTTTTCTAAGAACAATAAGAATCTTGAAAGGATTTTAAACAAGAAGTCATGTTTTGTTATGAGTACTATTCTGGCTGCTGTGTGGGTAGAATGGACCAGAAGTGGGCAACACTGGGGGCAATAAGACTAGTTAGGAATCTCATTTCAAGCTAGAGATGATGGTAGCCTCTTGACATGTGTGAAGGGGAGAAGTGAAGATGGAAAAAAGAAATGTATTCAAGAAATACGAAGATATGAAATTGAGAGGGACTTTGACTTTATATGAGGATGAATGAAGGAAAAAAAGCAACACAGAAGAGTCTCAAATTTCAGAGAATAAAAGTCTACAGAAGAACACAGAAGCTCTGTCTTTGACTGCAAAACAAAAGTTTGGGGGTTTGTGTGTGTTCAGGAAACAAGTTGAAACTGAAATGCTAGACAAAAATAGAAAATGAAATGGAGGAATATTGGAGATAAAATATTAAGGATTTTATCTTATTGAGAAAAGAGAGAATAAATAACTCTTAGACTTCAATATGTATGTCAAAAATTTGAACAGACCCATTAAAATAATGGAAATATGATTAATTTTCAAGTCACAATTTGTATAGTTATACATATATATGTTTATGAGTATGTATATATATACATATATGTAGAATCAAAATTGTTTTTTTTTATGCTGTCAGTAACAAAGACTGTACACTCATTTTAAGCATACATGGAACTTTCATCAGTATTGACCATCTGCTTTATAAACTCAACAGAATATTCAGCACAATAAATTTAAACAGCATACTAAGCCCAAAGTTGAAGGGATGAAATCATAAAAACTTAGATCAGAAATTCATAAAATGAAAAACATCCAAATCAACAAAAACTAATGGAGTTGATCATCAAAACTTAAAAGGTGTTTCTTTGAAGATACTAGTAAAACATTGATACCAGTAAAACATTAGAGGTTTAAAAACCTCTAGTAACACCGATCAGAACACTAGAGAAATAAAATAATATTAACAAGAATTATTTACCTCTACCCTTTTGCTTTAGTTTAGGAAAGATGATATCCACTGAAATTCTGTGACATTACTTTGAACTTTTTCTCCATAGTTCTGGGCTGCCTTAGGCCAGCTTAAGGAGTCTCTCTAGTGTTACAGTCTTAGCAAAGGAAACATAATATTAGTTCCTCTCAGTCCAGAACCCATGGTTTAATAGATATAAAAAAAATCTTTAAGGTAGAAGTACAATAAAATTATATTCTGCCACTTGTTGGGTCACCAGGGAGAAGTAAATTTCTGAAAACAAAATTCTGTCTCCCTGACACAAAGAGTTAACAAACACTAGCTGTATACCAGGTCCTAAAGTCATGCCAAAACACACCAGAATTGTGAATATATTACCCTTTCTTACACAAGCCTCAATTCTTTTTTTTTTAAGATTTTTTTTTAATGTGGACTATTTTTATTTTCTTTATTGAATTTGTTACAGTATTGCTTCTGTTTTGGGTTTTTGGCCATGAGGCAAGTGGATTTGTAGCTGCCTGACCAGGGATCAAGCCCACACCTCCTGTGTAGGAAGGTGAAGTTTTAACCAATGAACAGCCAGGAAATTCCCAACAAGTCTCAGTTCTTTCTTTCATAAAACATAGCACAGAGAAACACTAGCATTGTTCAGATGCCCACTTATACTTTCTTTTCCTTGTGGTTGTTCAGTCTCTAAGTTGTGTTTGACTCTTTGCAACCCCATGGACTGCAGCATGCCAGGCTTCCCTGTTCTTCATTATCTCTAGGAGTTTGCTCAAACTCATGGCCATTGAGTTAGTGATGCTCTCTAACCATCTCCTCCTCTGCTGCCCTCTTCTCCTTTTGCCTTGTCTTTCCCAACATCAGAGTCTTTTCCAGTGAGTCAGCTCTTCACATCAGGTGACCAGATTATTGGAGCTTTAGCATGAGTCCTTCCAATGAATATTCAGGGTTGATTTCTTTTAGGATTGAATGGTTTGATCTCCTTGCAGTCCAAGGGACTCTCAAGAGTCTTCTCCAGCACCACAGTTTGAAAACATCAATTCTTTGGCTCTAAGCTTTCTTTATGGTCCAATTCTCACATCCATACATGACTACTGGAAAAACCATAGCTTTGACTAGATGGATCTTTATTGGCAAATTGATGTCTTTGCTTTTTAATAGGACTAATGCTGAAGCTGAGCCAATACTCTGGCCACCTGATGCAAAGAGCTGACTCATTGGAAAAGACCGTGATGTTGGGAGAGATTGGGCAGGAGGAGAAGGGAGCAGCAGAGGGTGAAATGGTTAGATAGCCTCACCAACTCAATGGACATGAATTCGAGCAAACTCCAGGAGACAGTGAAGGCTGAGGGGCCTGGCATGCTGCAATCTATGGGGTCTCAGGAGTAGAACATGACTTATGGCTGAACAATAAAGTGTACACTTTTATTAGCACTGAGGGCACCGATGACCAATTCAAGGGTGGACAAAGGATCTAATCAAAATAAAGTCTCAGAGTTGAGTAATATTACAGACCTCTTCTTGCCAGCTTTTCCATGAGTGTCTCCTTGCAAATCTGAAACCCCACTGGGATGTTCAGCCCGCCGAACTTGAGTTTTCACCTCTTCTTGCTCTCACTTCTCTGTTTTCCCTGTTTGCATCACTTGGTCTAATGTAATAGTCATTCTTTTGCATGTAACTTTATCTCTTCTCCTTACATGTGTTTAACTGGTCAGTCCACAATAAGAATTAAATTTGAATACTCCTCTAACCTGTTCTTTACCTTTATTTAAGTTTCACATTCTGACAGGTCTCACTTTAAATGTATGACTGCAAACCTCAGATGGGTCTTCCACACTGCCCAGTAATCCTTCTGTGCTCTGAAGTCAGTTCACGCTTCATTCTCTGAGGTGCCTTTTCTTTTATACCCAAACCTCTGATACTGTGTTTGCTCATAGTGTCAAATATAGTTTGCTAAGACTCTGTAATAAAGTACAACAGAAGTTTATTATCTCATTGTTTTATAATGAGAACAGGTAAAGGATATGCCTGCAGTGCAGGAGACCCTACTTCTATCCCTGGGTTGGGAAGATCCCCTGAGAAGGGAGTGGCTACCCACTCCAGTACTCTTGCCTGGAGAATGCCACGGACAGAGGAGCTTGATGGGCTACAGTCCATGGGGTCACAAAGAGTCAGACATGACTGAGCGATTAATATAACACTTACTTCACTTTGTAACCAAAAGTCCAAGTGTGGTGGAGCTGGATTCTCTGTTGAGGATTTCAGCAGGCTGACAGCGGGGCTTTGGCCAGGGCTGCGGTACTCACCAAAGGCTGAGGAAATCTTCCATGCTTGCTGGTTGTTGGCTGGATTCGTTTTCTTGAAGCTGTAGGATGGTGGTTCCAATTTACTGCTGACTGTCAGGCGGGGCCACTCTCAGCTCCTAGAAGCTACCCACATGTCCTTGCCTTGTGGCCCCCTTAAACAGTTCACAAAACAGATATTTGCTTTCTTTGAAACCAGTCAGAGTACACCTCTCTGATTTCTTCTGACACAAGAAAGGAAAAATTCTGTTCAAGGGGATAAACTAATTAGATCAGGTCCATTCAGTATACTCTTTCAGTTGCCACATGATATAATCCTTGGTGGCTCAGATAGTAAAGAATCTGCCTGCAGTTCAGGAACATGGGATTGATCTCTGGGTTGGGAATATTCACTGGAGAAGGGAATAGCTAGCCACTCCAGTATTTTACCTGGAGAATTCCATAGACAGAGGAGCCTGGCAGGCGATAGTCCATGGGGTCACAAAGAGTCAGGCATGACTGAGTAACTAATAAAATCACAGGAGTGGTATTTCTTCATATCACAGGTTCCACCCACACTCCAAGGAGACAGTATAATAATGAGAATAAGGGAGTCATCTTATAAATCTTAGAAATCTGCCTACTATACTCCTCTTCCTCACTCTCAGCTGACAGTTTTACTTCTTAATTGATAAATTAAACACACATACACACACACGCACACGCACACACACATAAACACTGAGGAGACTTTATCTTTCCACTGGCAAGTTTACCAACCAAGTTTCATCTAAGCCCATGCTAAACTTTACCTTTGCACTGTAACTAGAGATACCAAGGGAACATTTCATGCAAAGATGGGCTCGATAAAGGACAAAAATGGTAGGGAACTAACAGAAGCAGAAGATATTAAGAAGAGGTGGCTAGAATACACAGAAGAACTGTACAAAAAGTGCTTCATGACTGAGATAATCATGATGGTGTGATCATTCACCTAGAGCCAGACATCCAGGAATGTGAAGTCAAGTGGGCCTTAGGAAGCATCACTATGAACAAAACTAGTGGAGGTGATGGAATTCCAGTTGAGCTATTTCAAATCCTGAAAGATGATGCTGTGAAAGTGTTACACTCAATATGCCAGCAAATTGGAAAACTCAGCTGTGGCCACAGAACTGGAAAAGGTCAGTTTTCATTCCAATCTCAAAGAAAGGCAATGCCGAAAATGCTCAAATTACCACACAATTGCACTCATCTCACATGCTAGTAAAGTAATGCTCAAAATTCTCCAAGCCAGGCTTAAGCAATACATGAATCGTGAACTCCCTGATGTTCAAGCTGGTTTTAGAAAAGGCAGAGGAACCAGAGATCAAATTGCCAGCATCCGCTGGATCATCAAAAAAGCAAGAGAGTTCCAGAAAAACATCTATTTCTGCTTTATTGACTATGCCAAAGGTTTTGACTGTGTGGATCACAATAAACTGTGGAAAATTCTGAAAGAGATGGGGATACCAGACCACCTGACAGGCCTGCCTCCCAGGTCAGGAAGCAACAGTTAGAACTGGACATGGAACAACAGACTGGTTCCAAATAGGAAAAGGAGTACGTCAAGGCTGTATATTGTCACCCTGCTTATTTAACTTATATGCAGAGTACATCATGGGAAACGCTGGGCTGGAGGAAGCACAGACTGGAATCAAGACTGCCGGGAGAAATATCAATAATCTCAGATATGCAGATGACACCATCCTTATGGCAGAAAGTGAAGAAGAACTAAAGAGCCTCTTGATGAAAGTGAAAGAGGAGAGTGAAAAAGTTGGCTTAAAGCTCAACATTCAGAAAACGAAGATCATGGCATCTGGTCCCATCACTTCATGGGAAATAGATGGGGAAACAGTGGAAACAGTGGCTGACTTTATTTTGGGGGGCTCCAAAATCACTGTGGATGGTGATTGCAGCCATGATATTAAAAGACGCTTACTCCTTGGAAGGAAAGTTATGACCAGCCTAGATAGTATATTCAAAAGCAGACACATTACTTTGCCAACAAAGGTCCGTCTAGTCAAGGCTATAGATTTTCCAGTGGTCATGTATGGATATATGGACTATAAGGTAAGCTGCGCGCCAAGGAATTCATGCTTTTGAACTGTGGTGTTGGAGAACTCTCTTGGAGTCCCTTGGACTACAAGGAGATCCAACCAGTCCATCCTAAAGGAGATCAGTCCTTGGTGTTCTTTGGAAGGACTGATGTTGAAGCTGAAACACCAATATTTTGGCCACTTGATGTGAAGAGCTGACTCATTTGAAAAGACCCTGATGCTGGGAAAGATTGAGGGCAGGAGGAGTAGGGGACGACAGAGGATGAGATGGTTGGATGGCATCATCGACTCAATGGACATGGGTTTGGGTAGATTCCGGGAGTTGGTGGTGGACAGGGAGGCCTGGTTTGCTGTAGTTCATGGGGTCACAAAGAGTCGGATATGACTGAGCGAATGAATTGAACTGAACAGATGGATTGCCAGTTCTCCTAAGGACAAGTCCATATTTTGGTCACTAGATCTTATTCCAAACTACCTATTCAAGGTCTTTGCTGTCCTAACTATCCTCATTTTCTCCTGCATCACCTGTTTCATTCTCCTTGGAACTAGATGATTCTTCCTCAGATATGGACAATCTGTAATACAACTCATGTAGAAACCAAAACTGGCACTCTCTTTGTTCACATTCTCTTCCTATCTTGACCCCACTGCCTTTAAAGCAAAATCACTGATCTTAGTTATCTCAATTTACTTATCTACTATTCTCCCTAGAACTTACTTAAATTAGGCTTTTCTTACCATCACTCTTATTAAGGGCATTAATGACGTTCCTTTGCCAAATATAATGATAAATTTTCAGTCTTTAGCTTACATGAATGTTCATTGCACTTGTCATAGTTGGTCACTTCCCCCTTCTTGTAATGCTTTCGTGTCTTGGGTTTCTGGACACTTGTCCAAGTTTTCTTCACTGATACTTTCTTCAGTATCTTACATGAATCTTCCTCCCTGTTAGACCTCTAAATACTCTAAATCCTGGAGGAGCCCAAATGTATTGGTTATATATTGCTACAATAAGGCTTATAAAGCATCACCCTGAAACTCAGTCTGTCTGCAATAAAAACACATTTCACAGGTCTCTGGGGTTTAGCTGCTCAGTCTGTTCTCACTTGGACTCACCCATGCCCCTTGGATTGACCCTGTGTCTCTCATCTTTCTTCTGGGACCAGAGGGCCCTGGTAAGGGTTTTCTCATGGTAAGAGTAGAAGGTAAGCCCTCAGCAGAAATGTATGAATACTTTATCAAGCCTTCCTTTGTATCACAACTGTTGGTATCCCGTAGACCACAGCAAGTTTCAGGGATGAATCTAGTGTCAGAATGCTGTAGCCCAACTATATGGCAAAGAACAGAGGTAGAGGGAAGGGAACAGCTGTGGGGTCTTTAATGAAATTAATCAGCCACACCAGGGCTCATCTTCATCATCTTCATTCCTCTTTTCTTCTTTGTCTACACTAGCCTCTTCAGTTCAGTTCAGTTCAGTCACTCAGTCGTGTCCGACTCTTTGTGGCTCCATGTATCACAGCACGCCAGGCCTCCCTGTCCATCACCAACCCCCGGAGTTCACTCAGACTCACGTCCATCGAGTCGGTGATGCCACCCAGCCATCTCATCCTCTGTCATCCCCTTTTCCTCCTGCCTCCAATCCCTCCCAGCATCAGAGTCTTTTCCAATGAGTCAACTCTTCGCATTAGGTGACCAAAGTACTGGAGTTTCAGCTTTAGCATCATTCCTTCCAAACAACACCGAGGGCTGATCTCCTGATGATCCCATCTAATTCTGTTACTTTAAATATAAACTTTATTGTTAACTTCCAATTATAAATGTAAATCTCCGACGTAAGCAATACCCTGAACTCCAGACTAAGTTACCTAATATTTACCTGACAGCTCACTCCACGTGGATATCTATTAGATAGCTCGTAAATAGTATGTCCAAACCCAAACATTTGATTTGTAGAAAACTGAATGCTGCCCATACTTCATCATCCTCCATCTTGTTACATGGTATCATCTTTAACTTGTTACAAAGGCCAAAACACTGGAGTCCTGCCTGTCTTCTCTCTCTTAAATATTTATGAGCAATCTATCAAGTAATCCTTTTGGCTCCACTATGAAAACGATCTGATCATTTCTTACTGGCTCCACTAGTAGCATCTAGCCTAAGGCAACTTCCTCTCCCGTCTGAATAACCATCACTCCCATCCAAGAGGCATCCTTGCTTCTGCTCTTGCCCTACCACAGGATTTTTCCCTTTATCATCAAGTATGATTCTCCTAAAATATGTATATTATTATAAACATGTGTATTACAAACAAGTATATTATTTAGCTAACTCCCCTGAAAAGAAATCATCAAATGGTTCTCTTTCATTCATGCCTAAAACAAATAACCGACTGAGTCCAACAATGACACCTAAACTAAATGACATAAATGCCTTTGTGAACTGGCCTTGGCCTAACTCTCCAACATTATTTGAGCTTCCTTGCTCTTACTAATTCTCTCTCACCTGCAATAACAGCCTACTGCTTTTCTAAATCAATAAAAAATACTCCCACTTAATGGTCTTTGAAGTTCTGCCCAAAAATGCTCTTTCTCAAGATATATATATGTATGTAAGACTTCTTTCCTGCCTTCATTGCTGTTTCTCTTCAAAAGGCCCTTCTTCAGAGACATATGTGTGTACTATCACTCAGTCATGTCCAACCCTTTGTGACCTCACAGACTGTAACCTGCCAGGCTCCTCTGTCCATGGGATTTTCCAGGCAAGAATACTGAAGAGGGTTGCCATTTCCTCCTCCAGGGAGTCTTCCCCACCCAGGAATCAAACCCTTCTGAGAGGTAACCTTTGCCTATACCATCAAAATTAGAAGCCCCATTAGTCTCTATCCTTTTGTTTTGCTCAATATTTACCTATAGTACCACTACTACCTAATAGCATGTTATTAATTTGTATGTTTAATGTCTATATTCCACAGCAAGAAGGAAGGCCCCATGATAACAGCCACTTCATCAGTTTTATTCACTGTTACATCTCCTGCAAATAAAATGGTGCTTTATACATGGGAGTACTCAAAAATATATATTGAATGTTGAATGCTGAATAATTCATATATCACTGAACTAATAATCCTTTTTATCTGCGGGCATCTCTACAACCCTTCTTTACCCTCTTACTCATGTTATTGATCCTGTTGGCTGTAACAATACTATGTAATATTACACATTAATTATAAATAACAATATAATTAAGGAATATAGCTCTTATAAACACTCTACTGTAAACATAGTTTAATGTATCTCCTAGCATATATGTATAAAAATTTTTTCCCCAGAAATAAAATTGCTGGTTTATAGGATTACATACATGTTCAGCTTTAGGATAATGCTAAATTATTTTCCAAGTGATCAACAAAAGAATGGATAAATAAAATTTATCCACATACAAAAATATTACATCATGTGAAAGTAAATGCATTAATGTGATATGCAGACAGTGTAAATGAGTCTTAGGAAAGTTATGTTGGATGAGGGGCTTCCCTGGCAACTCAGCGATAAAGAATTAGCCTGCAGTGCAGGAGACCTGGGTTCAATCCCTGGGTCAGGAAGATCTCCTGGAGAATACAATGGCAACCCACTCCAGTATTCTTGTCTGGAGAACCCCAAGGACAAAGGAGCCTGGCAGGCCATAGTCCATGGGATCTCAGAGAGTCAGACACAACTGAGTGACAATGCTTCACTTCATGTTGATGAAAATAGGTAAGCCGTCAAAGACTATATATTAATTATGCTATGTTTATATAGTTAAACAAAACGAGGTAATCCATATAATGGTACATACATATGTCACAAAGGAATGAAATTTACAAAATTCAAGATAGTATTTAACTGTCTGGGGTGAGGTGGGAAGCAAGAGGATTGATCTGAGTAGCACACAGATAACTTTGAAAGTGTCAGTCATGTTTTAGCTCTTAAGTTGTGGTCAATTGTGGATTTATAAGTGTTCATTTTATTTTATGCTTCATCAACATTATATGTATGTTTCACATATTCTTTTGTATATATCAAATGTGTGTGTGTGTGTGTGTGTGTGTGTATTAGTTGCTCAGTTGTAGCCAACTGTTTGCGACCTCATGGACTGTACCCTACCAGGCTCCTCTGTCCATGGATTCCCTAGGCAAGAATACTGGAGTGGGTTGCCATTCCCTGCTCCAGGGATCTTTGAACCTGGGTCCCCATTTTGCAGGCAGATTCTTTACCATCTGAGCCATTGGGGAGCCCATATATCAAATACATCACAATATTTTAAGTGTACAACTTCTAGTTATTAAGCAAAAATTGTGCCTAATAACTCACTCAGCTTCTCATTTTATGTATGTGCTGCACGCTCAGTCATTTCTGACTCTTTGCAACCCTATGGACTGTGGCCCGCCAGGCTGCTCTGTCCATGGGATTTTCCAGGCAAGCATACCAGAGTGGGCTGCCATTTCCTACTCCAAGGGATCTTTCTGACACAGGGATCGAACCCATGTCTCTTGTACCTCTTGCACTGACAGGCAGATTCTTTTAACACTGAGCCATCTGGGAAGCCCTAGTTTGTCACTGTTCTCAAAATTGATGTAGGAAAGAAAAATTAATAATAAAATGAAAAAATCACAATGAAAGCACAAAAAGGAGGAATAGAAAGACCCTCTTACTTACCTCTGTCTCAATTTTCTAAGTCAGACTGCATCCAAAGCAAAGCTGTCTTGGGGCAGAAAACAGTGACCTGTATACTGAATAATATACTTTCACAAAAGCCATTAACTACACAAAGTGATCAGTTCTCTCTCCCTTTTTATTGAGGATAAAGCTAAAAGAAAGATACTATATTTAAAATATCATATTGAAATATTTTCTATGTATGGCCAGTAACTGATACATAGCTTCTGAAGACACCAGAAAATAAGACATTTTTATGCAATTCATAGAAGGGATTCTATGATTTCTTTAGCTCTTTCATAGCAAAAGGTAAGTCAATTAATATTTTTTTAATTGTATAATTTTGATAATTCTAGGCCCACTGCAACCGAGGTTTTGTGTTTGTGGGTGCTGACCAGCACCAAAAGTGCTGAAATGAAAGGGACAGTCCTGTTTGGTTTTATTCCCTTTGCAGCGTGGGAGCAAAGTCCTTGATAATATGTACACTATAGATTAAGACTATTTATTATAAAATTATTACTATTATTATTTCCCAGAATCAAGGAATTTAGCTTAGGAAAGTCCGGAGACCTCGTGAAATGGCCATTTTGCATCTTCGATTAAATCTCTGCCACCAGCCCTCTCTATCTTTTAGCACTCGGACTCAAAAGTGACTCTGCTATCTAAGCCATTTTTACATGTCCCTTGGCAGTGATTAGGGAACCACACATACAGTACAGTATAAATTAAACTAAGTGAAAAATTAACTTCCTGAAGAAAAACCACATGCTGTCCTCCTCCAAAATATGTGTTCGCCCTGACCTTTTGGAGGCATCAAGACGTCCCAGCCCTTTAACTTCATGAAAATCTTTTTAGATAGCTTACTCTGAGGGCAGATTTATGTCTGGAAAATTTGGAGTTGCTTACCAAAAGGATGAGAGTCATTTATTTTCCTGTTACTGGTCTGCCACATGAATGAGATAACATCAGCTAAAATATTCAGCAGAAGCTATTCCTGGTTTTTTCCCTTTCCCTCTTTGAGACCGGTTACCTATTTAACTCCATCCTGTCAATTAAACCAGAGAAAAAACGCAAAGAACTAATTAGGCAACTGTGTAATTTTAATTAGCTGTTTTGATAATTAAACTAATTAGTTCCCCTGTGTTTCCACAATATGTGGTGGACTGGTTTTGATATCACAGCTTCAGAGTTCCATTCCATTAGTTAATTAGTCACTTTTGCATTAGAAAGCTTTATTAATGGCCTTAATTTGCAGTTGAAATGAGAAATCTGCTGTCAATAATTTGGATAATTGCCTACTGTTTGATTATAAAGTACAAAAGTAGCAGCACACCATTACATATGCAAATCCCAAGGGTTATTTCCTGGATGCTTAGCTTTCTTGATCTACATTTCATCCTCTCTCGCTTTCTGTTTTTTCTTGACCCTGTTAGGAGGAAGAGAATCCAGCTTATTAAGAAAATGAAGGCCTGTTTTTTTTTTTTCTTCTTGTCCTGTACTGCATGTATGTTGTGCCTGCAATTGTTAAAGTTATTGCTTGCTTTGTACCTTATTAGTGTCCTTGGAATTAAATGAACAGCTCTGTATACACCTCTAGCTCCTGCAGCCATGTTTGTGCATTGAATAATTGATTCTACTCTGCTAATCAGATAGGGACATAATGAGCCAGTTTAATTAAATGGGGATCTAACCTGGTGAACACTGGGAAAATATTTGCTCATTTACTTAGTAAAAGGCCACAGTTGCTTTTCATTGGATAGAAGAGAAGGTTATGGAAAGTGAAGTAGGCTCTCAAAGCAGAAACAGTTCAGTGGTTCTCTACCACTCCTTGAATAGCAAAAGGGTTCAGTTAGTTTGGGAGTGGGGGTGGGGGTGGGAAGAGTTTAATCAAAGGGCCAGAAGACGCTGAAACAGCTGACAGGCACCCCATCCTCTCCCAAAGGTGCCAGTATCACTGGTCTGTGATGCTCTAAGAGGCAAGTTTCCTGGTCGTCCATAGTCTTTAGTGATTTGCAGAAAGGATTTCAACTCACCTCCCTGCTAGCTGGTGCCTGTGTAGCTGCCTGAAGGTAAGATACACTTGTAGTTTATCTTCTTGGCAAGTGACGAGACTTTCCTGTCTGTTCTCCAGTGATCATGTGAACTTACTTTGAGAATTACTTTTAGAAATTCATAACCAAATATAGAACTTGTGTGACCGTAATACTGTATTGTGAAAATTCAGAAAAGAAAGAATATACCTAGGTGTGGGAGGAGTTACCCACATTTAAAGTTCCCTGTGCATTTTAAAAGGGTAACTTAGAACTTCAGGAATAAGAGCTGATCATCCTCAAACTTCAGACTGACTGGAGAAAGACTTGTGCTTTAACACAGGTGAAATCTTTGGGATGGGAAGATGATTATGGTCTTTAAATGCAAAAGATTACCCACATTTTCGATGACAGCTGGAGTGAAACACACCACGTTCAAGATAATTTGAGAAACCTAACTCCAGTTAACTACGGATGCATACGTCTCCCGTAATTCTAATTCACATCAAACTAACTTTACCTGCAGGGATACAGCATTGCAAGGCCAATATAGAAACGATGTGGTGTTCATCGGCTCTGGCGTGCTAGGATGAAATAGCATATTGACCCTGAGTCTATACTCAGTAAAAGCAATTGTCATTCTGCCACTGTAACACCTTGTTGCCAGTGGCGATGTAATTAAAGCTGTGAGGACTCATTTTCCATTCTTATCTCTTAAGCTCCTCTGAATCAGAAACTGTTTGTCTGTGGTAACTGAGAAAACCTACTACAAGCCTACATGTTTATGTATGAATTTTTGGTAGCTTTTCCTTTTTAGGGGGGCTGAAGTTGTATACATAATTGCCAATGCTCATCCAAATGACATGTATATACAAATGTTGATGTTTGTGCATAAGCACACAGGCATGTATACACTCAGTGTATTTTTATATACATGCCCCCAGCCTCCCATACACACACACACACACACACACCTCTAGAGTCTAAATTTTACTCACCCCCTTTTCTCCTCTATTAAAATTCCAAATGGCTAAGAGGATTTTCTCAATTTAGTCATACTTTTAATCTTCACTGAAATGAGTGATGACTTCTTATAATAAAAAGTTGACAGGCTTACATTGCGCACCGGTGGATTAGTTTCCCTTGGTGATGAGGTTTTCTTTTGTGCGCCGTGTGTCTGTTTGATGGAGGTTTAACAGAAAGCATTTTGGCAGAAATTGGATGCAGCGGGGATCATCTGGAGATGGCTGCTGTTCGATATTAACTGCACACAGTAACTTTTTTTTCCCCTCTTCCTTTTTTTTTTTAATTCTTCAGCCAGGTGACCGAGAGAGCCAAAACATTTTTCCTGTTAAAAAAAATAAAGATTCCCTTTTCTTTTTCAGAGTAAAGTATGTGCCCATTTTGTAAACACTTCAAACGTTTAATGTGCTTAGGCCATTGTTTAATGTAAGCTTGGAAGAAGCTTCCTCGGTAAGGAGGTATCAACACACAAACATCTGAGAGGAGTATCTCTAATATCCAATGTCTTTGATCCTCCAGAAATCAGTATGTAAGCAGGAGTTGGTTAAAGATTAGAATTAGATGTTTTACAGAAAATCTGTGCTTGATACGTTCCTAAATTCAGAGAAAGAGACTCGTGGGCCATAATTCGCATTATTTACTCCCCACCCTCACCCCCTTCTTGTAATTCCATTTTATTACTCATTGGAAGCATCGAAAGTCTCCTAATGGAGAGTTGCCAGATGTCAAATGTAGTGGAACATGCTCCAAGCATATGTATATATTTATGCTTGTGAATATATGCACACAGAGAAAATAAATCACTGGAAGGATATATCTCATTCCACAGGAAAGCTCTGACCAGGTGGGTGGGAGCTAATAACATTCACTAGCCCCTAAGCACTACGTCCAGTGATTCGATGTACATCAATCTATGTGTGACGTGAATACACTCAACCTGAGAGCCAGTGTGCAGTACAAATGAGTATTTCTCTTTAATAAAAGGATAGATTTCTGTGTGTTTATATGTTTAATACAGTAACGATGCAGCTTTGTCCAATAACAAATTATTATGGCAAGCGAACAATCTTTATTTTGGAAAGGATGAGAATTTAATTATGATTTTAGTTTTTCAGTACTGAAGAAAACCTTCAAGTCTGTCCACAGTGTGAAGTTCTTAGATCCTGGAAAAATGCTTATGATAGAGATAGGACAGGCCTAATCTGTACTTACCTCTGCTTCAGACAGCAGCAGTGACAATCCTGCCTGCCTTGTCAAGTTTCAAGAACTTGCAATCCTTAATTTAAACACTTGAGAGATCTATGGAGCCTGTCAGTCTGGTTAATTAAGCTCTGTCTTCTTTTACCCCTCCTCCCCACCCAAACAAAATCTGGCTTTTTTTAAAAGGCCACTTAAGACTTTATCTACTGATTAAGCAAACAGGTTCCAGCCTAAGTAGAATGATCTTAGAAGACTAAAGCAGAATAGTTCTTGCTATTGAAGAGAATATACTTTAAAATCTTCTCGTGGAAGTGTCATACATGGTCAGCCTTAGCACCTTCAGCTTTCCTCTTTCTGAATTAATTAAAGAAACAGGTAATCCAGGGCAAAAAAACATGATACATGTATTAGAATATATGTCAGTAATTAATTTTTAACATAGATATATTTCACATAGGAAAATGTGATACTTCAAAGTTGGTAGTATTAGTTCTTTCTCAGCCACAGGAACTGAGTTTCTGACAGTTTTTTTAGTAGGAGAATTTGTGAATGAAGAACTTAATACCATAAGGGAAAAATAAGGTTAGAAGATTAAAGATCTCTAACATCCTTATGAAAACCTATGAATGTTTAAAATATAAAAGAAAGTTTATATTCACTAATATAGAACAAAAAGAAATCATACAGCAAAAATCAACACAACATTGTGAAACAATTAGCCTCCAATTAAAAAATAAATTTTAAAAATCACATAAACAAGAACAAATAAAAAATGAGAAAACATGTGGAGCCTGCTGCTGCTGCTGCTAAGTCACTTCAGTCGTGTCCGACTCTGTGCGACCCCATAGACAGCAGCCCACCAGGCTCCCCCCTCCCTGGGATTCTCCAAGCAAGAACACTGGAGTGGGTTGCCATTTCCTTCTCCAATGAAAGTGAAAAGGGAAAATGAAGTCACTGAGTCGTGTCCAACTCTCAGTGACCCCATGGACTGCAACCTACCAGGCTCCTCCATCCATGGGATTTTCCAGCAAGAGTACTGGAGTGGGGTGCCATTGTCTTCTCCAGATCTGGAGCCTACCAAATGCCAAATATTGATTTGAAAGTGAAAGTGTTAGTTGCTGGGTTGTGTCTGACTCTTTGCAACCCTGTGGACTGTAGCCCACCAGGCTCCTCTGTTCATGAAATTCTCCAGGCAAGAATATTGGATTGGGTTGCCATTCCCTTCTCCAGGGGATCTTACCAACCCAGGGAATGAACCTGGGTCTCCTGCACTGATGATGAATTCTTTACTGTCTGAGCTACCAGGGAAACCCTAAATATTGATTTATATATATTACCTTAATGTCATGAATATTGTTTAAGAAATTTCCATTTACCTTTCTTTGATGATCTTTCATCTCTATTTCAAAATATTAATTTTTGGTTTTGTGGCAGATAGTATTTATAATAGCAGATATTTCCCCCATTTCTATGTTTATGAATATTTAATGACTGCTGCTAAGTCGCTTCAGTTGTGTCTGATTCTGTGAGACCCCATAGATGGCAGCCCATCAGGCTCCACCATCCCTGGGATTCTCCAGGCAAGAACACTGGAGTGGGTTGCCATTTCCTTCTCCAATGCATGAAAGTGAAAAGTGAAAGTGAAGTTGCTTAGTCGTGTCTGACTCTTAGCAACCCCATGGACTGCAGCCCAGCAGGCTCCTCCGTCCATGGGATTTTCCAGGCAAGAGTACTGGATTGGGGTGCCATTGCCTTCTGACTTTAAAATCTGAAGCCCATGTTTCCTGTGTCCTATTATAGCCCTAGAGACAAAGTGACTTCACTCTGTTTCAGATTAAGGTCCTTACTCTCCTCCTTAGTCACAAAAAGTAGTTGTCATAGCTGAGTTACTTCAGGCCAAAACATTCTGTCAAGCTCTCTCAAACATCTCTGTTTTTCCTACATATACCATAAGGGAATAAGTGTGTATCTTCTCTCATAGTGACTTTTATCCCAAGGCTCTACTTCTAAAAGTCTTATTCTAGTTGCTTTATTGATTTTGTCTTGATTCCAATCTTTCCTCATTTTCTAATTATCAATAGAGGTGAGTTACAATTCATAAATATAAGAATTTAAATTCTTGAGGATGGAAAACAACATATTAGACTAAACAGCATGTGTTGAATCTTCTTGAAAGTTTTAGTTGCTCAGATATGTCCAACCCTTTGTGACCCTGTGGACTGTAAGCCTCCAGGCTTCTCTGTCCATGGAATTCTCCAGGCAAGAATACTGGACTGGATTGCATTTCCTTTTCCATGGAATCTTCCCGACCCAGGGATTGAACCATGTCTCCTGCATTGCAGGCAGATTCTTTACTGTCCAAGCCAAGGTTTACTAAGCTTTCTATCAAGGTAAACATGATTTGGGAGGGATTGCTGAACATAAAAATTAAATGATTCTGAAATAACTAAGAGGACTCCTCTTCCTAATTTAAAATCTGAATTGTAACAACAAGTTTAGGCAAAAGTGAAAATAAAATTTATTGACTAGTACTTTACCACAGATATCTACAAGGAGGTGTTTGCTTCTCCTTCCAACCCCCGTTGATCACCTCTAGATGGCTAAACCAACAACCAGGATTCACTGAATAGGCATATAAGGCTTAGAATTTTAACACAGGTGTATTTGCAACAGTTTGAAACAAGCTTATTGGTAGCAGACACATCTCAGGTGCTGTTAAACCTTAAACTTGTTTCTGTGTGCTCAAAACTATTTTCATATTCACCTTGCCTTTTAACCTCCTTTCACTAGGGGCAGATATTTCTAACTACTTACTCTTTAGTTGACAGATGTTAATATAAGGTATCAGTAAGTCATTAATTAGCAGTGATTCTACCAAATGTTGTTGTTCAGTCGCAAAGCTGTGTCCGACTCTTTGCCACCCCATGGATTGCAGCACGCCAGGCTTCCCTCTCCTTCACTATTTCCCATAGACTGCTCAAACTCATATCCATTGAGTCAGTGGGTGACACCACCCAACCGTCTCATTCTTTGTCATCCCCTTCTCTTCCTGGCCTCAATCTTTCCCAGCATCAGGGTCTTTCCCAATGATTAACCTCTTCGCATCAGGTGGCAAAAATATGGCAGCTTCAGCTTCAGCATCAGTCCTTCCAATGAATATTCAAGGTTGGTCTCCTTTAGGATTGACTGGAGAAGGCAATGGCAATGGCAATAATTAGGAATATGCAGATACATGAAGGCCAAAACAGGGAGTAGAAAGGGAGTACTACAGAAGAGCTTCAATTTAGCAGTCAGTATTAAAATATTGAGTTTTAAAAATATGCAAAGATACCAAAAGAGACTTTAAAGCTTTCACAAAATTTAGTCAACCTAGTAGATTATTTAAATAATTGATTATCAGTGATGAATTCCAACTTTGTATAGGCCAGATTTGAATGTAAATGTTTTGAAGGTAGTAATAAGTGCCTAAATTTTGTAGGAAAAAAAGAATCCATTGCTCCAATGGACTCTGAGAGTTAGCCTCATTTTTCTTAAGATGATTTCTTAATAATCTTCATTGTTCATACTCCTTGGCTTATTTAGAGCATCTCTGCTATTGAGCGGAGGAGACAATGGCACCCCACTCCAGTCAGTATCCTTGCCTGGAAAATCCCATGGACAGAGGAGCCTGGTAGGCTGCAGTCCATGGGGTCACTAGAGTCAGACACGACTGAGTGACTTCACTTTCACTTTTCACTTTCATGCATTGGAGAAGGAAATGGCAACCCACCCCAGTGTTCTTGCCTGGAGAATCCCAGGGACGGGGGAGCCTGGTGGGCTGCCATCTATGGGGTTGTACAGAGTCGGACACGACTGAAGTGACTTAGCAGCAGCAGCAGCATTAGGATTGACTAGTTTGATTTCCTTGCAGTCCAAGGGACTCAAGAGCCTTCTCCAGCACCATGATTCAAAAGCATCAATTCTTGGGTGTTCAGACTTCTTTATAGTCCAACTCTCACATCCATACATGACTACTGGGAAAACCACAGCTTTGACTATAGGGACTTTGTTGGCAAAGTCATGTCTCTGCTTTTTAACACACTGTCTAGGTTTGTCATACATTTTCTTCCAAGGAGTAAGTATCTTAATTTCATGGCTGCACTCACTGTCCCCAGTGATCTTGGAGTCCAAGATAGTAAAATCTGCCACTGTTTCCATTTTTTCCCCCATGTAATTGCCATGAAGGGTTTGGACCAGATGCCATGATCTTAGGGGTTTTTTTTAATTTGTTAGGTTACAATAGCAGTAATGAGGTAATTTCTGAGGCTAGATCCACCACAGCTGAGGTTGGGCCAGATCAGTGTGTTGCAATACAGCCACTATAAACTCTTTTCCATGCATTTAAAAAATAAACTGATTTCAGCACTGTTCGAGAGAGAGTGACAGTGATAGAGAGAGAACATTAGAATTATATTAGTTGTGCCTAAATTTGCAGGCTCACATTATGATCATTCTGAGGTGACTTTCTCTTGATACAAAATAACAACTAGACGTCCAGTTATTGCATATATGTTCCACGAAGTAGGGTAAAAGAAGGATAAATAATGCTTGTCTGCTCTCTTTTAGCATTTAAAGGGAGAATTAAAATATTTTGCAGTTACCGTATTTGCCATTTTTGACAGTTTAATATTAAAATAGGCCTTGAATTTGTGATTCAGTCTTAGTCTTCTCAGAGTTCTCAGTCACTCAGTCATGTCCAACTCTTCGTGACTCCAGAGACTATAGCCAACCAGGCTCCTCTGCCCATGGAATTTTCCAGGCAAGAATATTGGAGTAGATTCTGATTTCTTACTCCGGGGGATTTTCCCAACCAAGGGATTGAACCTGAGTCTCAAGCATCTCCTGCATTGGCAGGCAAGTGCTTTACCACTAGCGCCACCTGGGAAGTTTTAAAACAAATTTCCAACAGCAATATTTTCACCACATTCTCAAGCCAATTCCAAACCTTATTCTTGAATTAAATTGTGTTTGATAGGGACACAATATTGTTGCTAAACCTCTAGTCACACACCCCAAAGAATCATTTTAATTTAACTGGTCCTTTTTTACTAGTTTTTTGTAATTCACCATTTGTTCTTCAGAATATATCTACTATTCAATTATTTATTCTGTATCCTTGAAAAGCATTGTTTTCTCACCAAGTTTCTTTTTAATTAATCTAATTTTTTTCCTTCCTTGAAAAAATGTATCTTCCCGACTAATATCTTAAATAACTCATGCTTTTTCATTTATCAAACATGCTGTATTTCAAAACTAAGCAGAAATAGAATAAGCATATCCCTGATTAATGAATCATTCTATGACCCATTTTAAAATAGCCATGTATGAGGACTTATCATACCTACTAACGAATGGTTTTCTTTTCTCTAAAACATAGCTTCATTTAAGTGAAAGAAGTTTGTAAATAGAAATTTCATAAGTAGCTATGTTTCTCTACTTAAAAATAATTAATTGGTGGTATTAGTTAAGAATATTTTACCTGCAGCATTGAAAAAATCAACTAAGAAAGGCTTAAGTAATAAAGATGTAAAATTATCTCCCATTGCGAGAAGCATAGAAGAGCAAGTTGAGATGCGGCTGTTCAGTGATGCCATCAGGGATCCAGGGTCTTTATGTTTTTCTTTTCTACTCTCCTTAGTACATTGATTCATGCACATCTTATTGCCAAACCTCACAGAGACAGAATGGTTGCTGAAGCTCCATTCAGCATGTTGAGATCAAGGTAGGTAAAAGGATGAAGAATATAAAGCAATAAGATCTGTCTCTTTTATTAAGAAATTTAAGAAAAAGCAGATTTCTTTTTAAAAGTATGTGACATGATTACTTCTACTCATAAGTTAGGTTGAGAAAAAATATATTAACTGTCACTGACTCTATTGACAAAAGAGAATTGAAAGTGAAGTTGGCCTAGCTAATCAAAACACCCTTTCACAGTAGTATTAAAAAGTAATTTAATAATTAATCTGTCAGAAATATCACAAAATGTAAATTTCCTTAAATAGAATTCATTATTATAAGATAATGTATTTTTATAATACAAATTTGTTATAAAAATGATGCATTTTAAGTACCTTAAATAGAATTTATTATTATAAAGAGTAGTACGTTTTTATAATACAATGTGTATTACATCTTATTACCTCACAACTGATGATTTTGCAGTGACAGAAGATTATATTAATCTTTGTCTAGTCTATATATGGGGCTTCCCTGATGGCTCAGATGGTAAAGAATCTGCCTGCAATGTGGGAGACCCGGGTTCGATCCCTGGGTTGGGAAGATCTCCTGGAAAAGGAAATGGCAACCCACTCCAGTATTCTTACCTGAAGAATCCCAGGGACAGAGGAGCCTGGCAGGCTACAGTCCATGAGGTCACAAAAAGTCGGACTGACTAAGCACAGTCTATATATGTTATTTAAAGTAAAAATTAATAATTAGGAATATGCAGATACATGAAGGCCAAAACAGGGAGTAGAAAGGGAGTACTACAGAAGAGCTTCAATTTAGCAGTCAGTATTAAAATATTGAGTTTTAAAAATATGCAAAGATATACCAAAAGAGACTTTAAAGCTTTCACAAAATTTAGTCAACCTAGTAGATTATTTAAATATATTGATTATCAATGATGCATTCCAACTTTGTATAGGCCAGACTTGAATGTAAATGTTTTGAAGGTAGTAATAAGTGCCTAAATTTTGTAAGAATAAAAGAATATATTGCTCCAATGGACTCTGAGAGTTAGCATCATTTTTCTTAAGATGATTTCTTAATAATCTTCATTGTTCATACTCCTTGGCTTATTTAGAGCATCTCTGCTATTGAGCGGAGGAGGCAATGGCACCCCACTCCAGTATCCTTGCCTGGAAAATCCCATGGATGGAGGAGCCCGGAAGGCTGCAGTCCATGGGGTCGCTGAGGGTCAGACACGACTGAGTGACTTCACTTTCACGTTTCACTTTCATGCATTGGAGAAGGAAATGGAAACTCACTCCAGTGTTCTTGCCTGGAGAATCCCAGGGACGGAGGAGCCTGGTGGGCTGCCGTCTATGGGGTGGCACAGAGTTGGACACGACTGAAGTGACTTAGCAGCAGCAGCTGCTATTGCATAGCCCACTAAATCACTTTAATTTGTATTTAGTGCCTTTTGAGATCATTGTTACATTATTTTTCTTGATATTGAGACTTTTTTCACTTTCTTTTAACATAAATCCAGAATCTAAGAGAATCAATAAAATAGGTACTGATATTAGAATAACAACATACAGATACAAAAGCAACTTAAAAAATAAAACTTCTCATGTGTGAAATTTGAGGGTTGTGGCTATTTGCTGGTTTTAATCAATTTCAAAATCAGAATTACTTGATTGCATGACACTTGAACCATGATGGAAATGTCCAGATGATGAATAGGAAGAAATTATTAGGGGCGTGTGTGGTCATGCGTATGTTCCTCATTTATTGATCATTTTCAGATAAACTAATTAGTTCTGTTCTAACTCAAATTTATCACTTGAGATGTGAAATAACCAATCACCAATCATATACTCTCTTCTAAAATGCTAAGAGATCTATATCTGCAGCTTTCTATACTATTATATCAAACTAAATGTGAGCTAAGTTGTATCGGATGACTCTTGGTGAAGGTAAAGTAGAAAATTCACTGGAGTTTTCAATATTCACTAGGGTATCATGTATCACCTTAGACTCTAATAAAGCTCTTTCCACATTTATAAAACATTTTGCTTCCTTTGGGGAATTTAGCCAATTAATAAAATCAAACTATCTCCAAGACTTTTCCTGGGAAGATGACTTATGATAATTATATATGTGTTAGTATTTTTTTGCATAAAAATCACACTTTGGTTTCTATTGTTAACCATCCTCATGCTCCATTAAAAGTGGGAGACACCTGAACACATCTTCAAACAATCAAAGAATCTTAGAAGGAATAAGAAGTGAGTTGGGAAGAATGGATTGGAGTTACAAACAGTACTAAAAGGTAATCATTTCAGGTGACACTCCAAATATAAACAGATAGTATTTGAAATAGTAAAGAAGAGAAGCAGATGTGGAGTGGATAGTGCCCAGGAAGCCATTGGAATGATTGGAAGCCATTTGGACAATAATAAAAATTAGAGCAGATACGAATATAGAGAACAGGCAAAGGTACCAAAACTCATTGATGAGAAGAGCTAGAGCTAAAAATGACTGGTGTTGATTTTTAACTTCAGAAGACCTACTAAAAATGAATGAGAACAGTCAAGAGATACAGATTTATGTGTCTAGAAATTTCTATGTGCTAAACTACTTTCTAGGCAATATAAAATAAATTTGCATTTTGCAATCTTTGTCTTCCCTTTTCATGATTAACGTGCTGTGCTTGGTCGCTCAGTCATGTCTGACTTTTTGCGACCCATGGACTGTACCTCTCCAGGCTCCTCTGTCCATGGAGATTCTCCGGCAAGAGTACTGGAGTGGGTTGCCATGCTCTTCTGTAGGGGATCTTCACAACCCAGGGATCAAACCCAGGTCTCCTGCATTGTAGGAGGATTCTTTACTGTCTGAGCCACCAGGGAAACCCTCCATGATTAAAATTTTCTCTAATATTGCTTTGTAAAGCATTTTTTTTGAAGATTCAAGCTTTGTTTTATTTTTTTTTAACCTGACACTTAAGCTAGGAAAAATATAGCAAGCAAAGTTCCTTAAATTTTCGTACACTTTTGTCTACATACCACATAGGTAACTGGGAAAGATAGCTCAAGAGAAGAGTTACAGTCAAGGAAAGAAAAGAAAATTTAAAAGTGTGCAAGTAAAATGATTAGCTGAAAACCTGCCACATTAATAATGATAAATATAAATTTAAATATAGAGAACTGTACAAGTTGCTAGTGATCCCCCTCATGAACTCTCCTTGGATTTTTCTGATAAGCTTGGAAAGGCAAGGCTCTTAAGGAAGAACTTGGGAAATAGCCATACAAAATTTTAATTTTCCAAGTGGGTCTATAGAACACAGAGAGAGAGTGCGATAAATCAAACTCATCTCAATAATGGCTTTGAATAGGTCAAATGGGTTGTAATTGACATGTAATAAACTATCTAGTTAAGGTGTTCAATTTTACAAGTTTTGGCAGGTGTGTATGCCTGAGAAACCATCACCACAATCAAGAAAGTGTATATATCAATCATTCCTCATCACCCTTAATAATCACTCCCTCCCAATCTTTATCACCAGGTGTCTGTGTGTATGCTTTCTCTCTTGATACATTAGTTTTAATAGCCTACATTTTTTTAATAAATGGAATAATACAACCGATGTTTGATTTTGTTTGATGTCTTTCACTCAGAAAAGTTGTTTTGAGTTTCATCCATGTTGTTGCACAGGTTCATTACTTTTTATTGTTGAACAAATATCATTGCATGGATATATCACAAGTTGCCTGTCCTTTCACCTACTGATGGACATGTCAGTAGTTTCTAGTTTGCACTATTATAGCTAAAGCTGTCGCGAACAACGTGCCACGTACTTAGTTGTGTCTGACTCTCTATAACTCCATGGACCAGCATGCCAGGCACTTCAGTCCATGGGATTCTCCAGGCAAGAATACTGGAATGGGTTGCCATTTCCTCCTCCACGCCATCTTCTCAACTCAGGAATTGAATCCATGTCTCTTGTGTCTCCTGCATTACAGGTGGATTCTTTACTCACTGAGTCATTCAGTTCAGTTCAGTTCAGTTCAGTCGCGCAGTCGTGTCTGACCCCATGAATCGCAGTACGCCAGGCCTCCCTGTCCATCACCAACTCCCGGAGTTCACTCAGACTCACGTCCATTGAGTCCATGATGCCATCCAGCCATCTCATCCTCTGTCGTCCCCTTCTCCTCCTGCCCCCAATCCCTCCCAGCATCAGAGTCTTTTCCAACGAGTCAACTCTTCGCATAAGGTGGCCAAAGCACTGGAGCTTCAGTTTTAGCATCATTCCTTCCAAAGAAATCCCAGGGTTGATCTCCCTCAGAATGGACTGGTTGGATCTCCTGGCAGTCCAAGGGACTCTCAAGAGTCTTCTCCAACACCACAGTTCAAAAGCATCAACTGTTTGGTGCTCAGCCTTCTTCACAGTCCAACTCTCACATCCATACATGACCACAGGAAACACCATAGCCTTGACTAGATGGACCTTAGTCGGCAAAGTAATGTCTTTGCTTTTGAATATACTATTGGAGAACACTAATGTACAAGTATTTGATTGGACATAGGTTTTTATTTCTCTTGGGCAAATATCTATGAGGGAATGACTGGATCATATGATGATATATTAAACTTTTAAATAAAATGTCAAATTGGTTTTCACTATCCTTGTACCAATTTACATTCTTACCAATTTATACTCTGTAAGAATTCCAATTTCTTCATAATCTCATGAATCCTTGGTATGGCCGTTCTTTTTAGCATTAGTCATTTTCATGTAACAATATATAGTGTTATCTCATTTTGGTTTTAATTTTCTTTTCCTGATGATTAAAGATGTTGAACATCTTTACTTACACTATTTTATCATCTGTGTATCTTCTTTGGTAACATTTTCTTCCAAACTTTTGTCTAAATTTTTGAGTTTTTTTATATTATTATTGGATTTTAAATGTTCTCTCTATAGTGTAAATATGAATTTTTATCATGTAGATGCTTTCCAAATACTTTCTTTCAGCCTCTGTCTTATTTATCATTCTCTTAACAATGTCTGTCAAAGAGCAGATCTTTTTCATTACAATGAAGTCCAATTTATCATTATTGTTTTTAATGAATTATGTTTACATTGTCATATTATAGAACTATTTGCCTAATCCAAAGTCAGAAACGTCTCCTGTTTTCTTCTAGAGCTTTTGCAGTTTTAGTTCATTTTAAATTAATTTTTGTGCATGGTACAAGGTATGGATTGAAGCTTACATTTTTGCATATGAATATCCAATTATTTTAGCACCATGTGTTTAAAAGAATATATTTTCTTGTCTAAATTACTTCAGCATCTTTCTCAAAATTGAGCTCTTTTTAAAGGTTTGGTGCTATTAATAAATTAACCTGTATAATTTCATTGATATATTTGTATTTTTCTGTATCACTATAACACTTTCTGTATTATGATAACTTTATAAAAAACCTGAACTCAGATAGTGTTAGTGTTAGGACTTCGATTTTCTTCTTTAAAATTGTTTTGACTATTCTGAATCCTTAGAATTTCCATTTAAACTTTAAAATCAGGTTACCAACTTCTATAAAAACACTTGGTAATATTTGAATTGGACTCACCAGATCAATTCACCCGAATTCACATCTTAATGTTATGTCTCCTGACTCATAAATATGATACACCTCTCCAATTATTTAATTATTCTTTAATTTCTTTCAGTACTATTTTATAGTTTTCAGTGTTCAGATCTTGTACATAATTTTGTCAGGTTTGCTCCTAAGTATTTCAATTTTTAGCTATTATTAATGGAGAAGGAAATGGCAACCCACTCCAACGTTCTTGCTGGAGAATCTCAGGGACGGAGGAGCCTGATAGGCTGCCGTCTATGGGGTCGCACAGAGTCAGACACAACTGAAGCGACTTAGCAGCAGCAATGGTAATTTAAATTTTTTACTTTTGATTGTGTTTGGTATATAGAAATACTACTGATTGTTGTATGTCAGTCTTGTGCCCTGCAACCTTTCTAAACTATCTTGATAGTTTTATTAACATGTTGCTATATTTTATCAAATTTCTAAATAGAATAGCATGTTGTCTATGAATAAGTGTTTAGATTTCTTAAACGTTTGTGAGTTCACTTTAAATATAGGATAGACACTGCCTTTCAAAGTTGAATAAAAGTCATAATAGTACATTGAGGTCCTGGTGCTGATCTTAGGGAAATGCCTTCCATGTTTCATCATTAAGCTGATGCTAGTTGGGAGTTTTTGGTAGATGACCTGAACAGGCTGAGAATGTTCCCTGTATTCCTAGTTTGTTGAGAGTTTTTATCAGAAATTAATGTTGCAGATTGTCAAATGCTTTTTCTGCATTGATTGGGATGGCAATCCATTCTTAAATAATGTTGAATGGGGTTTGTTCAGTTTTTATTTAGAATATTTGCATCTATGATCATGAAGGATGTTGTTCTTTACTTTTTTTTGTGTGTGTATATTATTGTGGTGTTGGAGAAGACACTTGAGAGTCTCTTGAACTGCAAGGAGATCCAACCAGTCCATCCTAAAGGACATCAGTCCTGGGTATTCTTTGGAAGGACTGATGTTGAAGCTGAAACTCCAATACTTTGGCCACCTGATGCAAAGAGCTGACTCGTTTGAAAAGATCCTGATGCTGGGAAAGATTGGGAGCAGGAGGAGTAGGGGACAACAGAGGATGAGACAGTTGGATGGCATTACCAACTCAATGGACATGAGTTTGGGTAGACTCTGGCAATTGGTGATGGACAGGGAAGCTTGGCATGCTGCGGTTCATGGCGTTGCAAAGAGTTGGACATGACTGAGTGACTGAACTGAACTGAATGCTGACTCACAGAATGAATTGAATGCATTCCTTCCTCCTCAGTATTCTGGAAAAATTTTATGTGAAATTAGTGTTATTGCTTCCTGAAGAACTGGATATAATTCACCAGTGAAGCCATCTGGGCCTGGTATTTTCTTTGTGGTAAAGTTTTAAGCATAATTTCAAATTTTTAAAAGATGTATGATTGTTTATTTTTTCTAGAGTAATATTTGGCAGCATTGAGGAGATGCCCCATGTCCAAGGTCAGAGAAACCCCAGTAAGATGGTAGGAGGCACAAATTTGAATTTAGAATCAAACTCCATTCCTGCTAGAGATGCTCAGAGGGCTCAAACAATCCTCATGTGCACCAGGACCCAGAGACCCCACAGAACTGTGTTTGAATATCTCCTGTGGAGGTACGGGTCAGCAGTGGACTGCCATAAGGACAGGGGCCCTCGATGCAGCAGACTTGGGTATGGCATAAGCCTTCTTAGAGCTTCCCTTGTGGCTCAGCTGGTAAAGAATCTGCCTGCAATGCAGAAGACCTGGGTTCAATCCCTGGGTTGGGAAGATCCCCTGGAGAAGGAAAAGGCTACCCACTCCAGTATTCTGGCCTGGAGAATTCCATGGACTGTATAGTCCATGGTGTCACAAAGAGTTGGACACGACTGAGTGACTTTCACTTCACTCTTGGAGTAGGTCACCATTAACCCCACCACACAGCTGCCAGACTTAAACAGGACTGGGAAAGAAACGCTTGGAGGGCACAAACAGAATCTTGTGTGCACCAGGACCCAGGAGAAAGGAGCAGTGACCCCACAAGACATTGACCCAGACTCAACTGTGAGTGTCCAGGAGTCTCCAGTGGAGGCGTGGGTTGGTGTGGCCTGCTGCAGGGTTGGGGGCAGTGAGTGTAGCAGTGCATGCATGGGACCTTCTGAAGGAGGTCACCATTATCTTCATGACCTCCACCATAGTTTGGCCCCAGGTAAATAGCAGGGAGGGAACACAGTTCCACCCAACAACAGAAAATTGGATTAAAGATTTACTGAGCACGGCCCCACCCATTAGAACAAGATCCAGTTTCCTCCTCTGTCTCTCCTGATTGATAAGTAGTTTATGGAAGCTTCTGCATCAGAGGGCAAACAGACTAAAAACCACAATCATAGAAAACTAACCAGTCTAATGACACAGCCCACAGCCTTGTCTCACTCAGTGAAACTGTGAGCCATGCTTTGTGGGGCCACCCAAGATGGATGGATCGTGGTGGAGAGTTCTGACAAAATATGGTCCACTGGAGAAAGGAATGGAAAACCATTTCAGTATTCTTGCCTTGAGAACCCCATGAACAGTAAAGTAAGTAAAGTAAAGTCATTCAGTGGTGTCCGACTCTTTGTGACCCCATGGACTGCAGCCCACCAGGCTCCTCAGTCCATGGGATTCTCTAGGCAAGAATACTGGAGTGGGTTGCCATTTCCTTCTCCAGGGGATCTTCCCGACCCAGGGATCGAACCCAGGTCTCCTGCATTGGAGGCAGACACTTTAACCTCTGAGCCACCAGGGAACAGTATGAATAAGCAAAAAGATAGGACACTGAAAGACCCCATGTCGATAGGTGCCCAATATGCTACTGGAGATCAGTGGACAAATAACTCCAGAAAGAATGAAGGGATGGAGCCAAAGCAAAAGCAACACCCAGCTGTGGATGTGACTGGTGGTGGAAGCAGGGTCCAATGCTGTAAAGAGCGATACTGCATAGGAACCTGGAATGTTAGGTCCATGAATCAAGGCAAACTGGAAGTAGTCAAACAGGAGATGGCAAGAGTGAACGTCGGCATTTTAGGAATCCACGAACTAAAATGGACTGGAATGGGTGAATTTAACTCAGATGACCATTATATCTACTACTTTGACTCTGATGCTGGGAGGGATTGGGGGCAGGAAAAGGGGACGATAGAGGATGAGATGGCTGAATGGCATCAGTGACTCAATGGAGGTGTCTGTGAACTCCAGGAGTTAGTGATGGACAGGGAGGCATGGCGTGCCGCGATTCATGGGGTTGCAGTCGGATACGACTGAGTGACTTAACTGAGAGTCCCAAGTTCCCACGTTGTGTTCTAGAACCAGTTAAGAAAAGCTATTTCCTCAGGATTAAGGTCTAGAAGCTGAAGCTCCAGTGTTTTGGTCATTGGAAAAGTCCCTGACTCTGGGAATGGTTGAGGGGAGAGGGCGTCAGAGGATAAGGCTGGATGGCATCATCTATGCAATGAATGTGAATTTGGGCAAACTGGGAGATGGTGAGGGGCAGGGAGGCCTGGCGTGCTGCAGTCCATGGGATCACAGTCAGTTGGACACGAACAGTCTAGAGGCCCTGCCAGTTCAGAATCCCCTTAACTTGTGAACCACTGGATGGACCGATTTCCTTCCCTTTTATATGCAGATTCCTTTTGTACCCTGAATACCATCTTGAGAGCACAGAAAGGTTTTAACTTCATATTTATTACACACGCACTGTAGGCAACTGCCAACTCCTCAAAACACAAAGTTTAGCAACACAACTTCACTTTCAAGGACTTCAGATATACCCACTGTATTTTGTGTGAACATGTAGAAGAGAACAGTTAAGAAAAACTGGACACTGGAGGATTTAGGAAGGGTATCAGTATAAGCAAAGGTTCTGAGGTGTGAAAATAACAATCTTGCCGGAAAATCTCACTAGTCCTTAGTCACCATATTTTCAGTCGTGTTTTTAACCTCTGCCTTTTCTATTTTTCCACTTTACACTTTCAGCTCTTTGAATCCCTCTTGCCTCTGGTTCCATCTTTCTACTCACGATAACTTAATACTTCTGGGAAGCATTTTAGCAAAGCTACTTTAAAAGCATGAGAAGTCCAAAGTATGCTCAGGAAGCAGGAATGCTTCAAAACTTTAGGGTATTTAAGTCTTACGCTTAGTGACAGGGAACTATTGGAAATAAATTAAAATACATCCATTAGAAGAAATTATTAAACTATTAAAATGTTTTTCAATGAATATTTAATAACAAGGTAGATAATATATGCTTATCTAATGTTTTTATATCACTGAGAGTAAAGCAAAATGTCCTGTTTACTGTGTAAGTATGACCTGCTATATGTGGACACTGTGGTGCAATTTAAAAATACTGTTTAATTATAATTTCAGAACTTCAGAATCTGAATAGGTGCCAGTGTTCTCTCCTTTTTTAATATGGGAAAAGAAAATCCTCTGATGATCATTTGAAGCTTGGACCAAAATTCCACAGCTGTATTATTAGGATCACTCTGTAAGTCTTCAGGATTCAGATACAAGGGAAGCTTCAATTCAACCTTTTAGAGAAGACATTCCAGCTCTCATGATCTCATCAACCAGGAGAATGTTGGTGGCAATCACAGTGCTGGAAAGGGCGAAAAAAAATCAAGATGGCTCAGGTTTGAGGTATGAATTCTAATTCAACTCAATCTCCAACTAGTGCAAATTATGTCAAATTTCCCCCGTACCCCTCCATACACAGAAGTGTAGCTTCAGTTGCTATACTTTTGACTGATTACATCTTCTTATGGGAAGAAAATTAAACAAAATGTACCAATTTTAAAGAGTATGAAGGTTCCCTAAGTGTTATTTTACAGTTCTGGCTTTCCAAAACTTACCAGGAGTGAAGAAGCTGTTTCTTTACACAATAGTTATCCCATATGCCTGCTTCTGCTGCTACCATTGGTTCACCTGAAAAGTAACTCAGTCTTCTTAAAATCACATAGAGCACGTTCCTAAGATCAGAATGCTGTCTAAAAGATCTAATAAGAGTGTTTTGTGTTGCTTTACTCATCAGTGGTTACTCATTTCCTCTAGTATTAACTATGAGAACCCAAAGTTCCTCAATTAGCCCAATGCTGTATTACAGCCCATGACTCCTATGCACAGCAGAAGAATACTTTCAGTGACAGGAATGCTTTATTTGGTTGCCAAACATCTGAACATGTATCTTTTTCTGGGGACATTCTTGTTTGTCCATATTAAAGTACAGCACTTGAGCTATAATCTGGCAAGATAGGCTTATCATTTCGCTCATTCCAGAGAAACCTTTATTAACTGGGAATCTGGGAATGACATATACACATTATTATATATAAAACAGATAATAACCTACTGTATAGCACAGGGAACTCTACTCAATACTCTATAATGATCTATATGGGAATAAACTCTAAAAAACAGAGTGTGTATATATATATATATATATTCCTCTAGTATTAACTATGAGAACCCAAAGTTCCTCAATTAGCCCAATGCTGTATTACAGCCCATGACTCCTATGCACAGCAGAAGAATACTTTCAGTGACAGGAATGCTTTATTTGGTTGCCAAACATCTGAACATGTATCTTTTTCTGGGGACATTCTTGTTTGTCCATATTAAAGTACAGCACTTGAGCTATAATCTGGCAAGATAGGCTTATCATTTCGCTCATTCCAGAGAAACCTTTATTAACTGGGAATCTGGGAATGACATATACACATTATTATATATAAAACAGATAATAACCTACTGTATAGCACAGGGAACTCTACTCAATACTCTATAATGATCTATATGGGAATAAACTCTAAAAAACAGAGTGTGTATATATATATATATATATATAAATAACTGACTCACTTTGCTGTATAGCATAAACAACACTGTAAATCAACTACACTCCAATAAAAATTAAAAAAAGAAACCTGCTGTTCACAATAGGTCTTCCACATACTGCACAGATGTAGGTGCATCTTCCACTTTCTACTTGTATGATCTGTATTACACTGGCCTAAGATCAGAGCCTTAATCATTTCATTAAGATTGAAATTCTTAGATTTGGTTCCTTCTTTCAGCTTTTGCTATCCTTAGCCTGTTTTCATCCATATATGATTATCAAATGTATCACTTTAATCAAAGTCCCTGATAAAAAGGTGAATAAAGCAAGCTCAATATGAAACCCTTCAACATACACTTGAACCACCTACTGCAACTCAGCAATATCACCAAATCTGTACTCTACTTATGGTATCTAGAGCTCCCTCTTCAAACGGTTGCATCCTCCTTACCAGTGTTCAAGTCCACACCCACAAGCTGACCGGATTCTGAATGTTCTGCTTGAACTTTAACTAGTGTTTCCTGAAGGTCAAAACCAGAGTTCTGAGCAAGAACCTAAAGGAAACAAATGTAATTATTTAAAGATAGGACCTATTAACTGATAGTCAAGTCTAAAATAAATAGTATTTCAAACAGGTAAAAAAAACTTTAATGAATGCAGACGATATTAATGTTCACTTTACACAATGACTAATATACATTACTAACCCATTCACTAATCCACCTCAATCTCAGCAATACACTAGCCATAAACTGTACCTTCAAATGAGCACACAATAGAAAACCAACATATTAATCTTTCTCCAACTCTCTGGGACCCCACAGACTGTAGCCTGACAGGCTCTTCTGTCAATGGGGACTATCCAGCCAAGAATACTGGAGTGGGTTGCCGCGCCCCCCTCCAGGGAATCTTCCCAACCCAGGGATCGAACCCAGGTCTCCTGCATTGCAGGGATTCTTTACCATATGAGCCACCAGGGGAGCCCATATTAATCTTAGTTTAAAACAAATAAAAACAAAAAGCAAGCTTGTACTCAAGGATAAGTCCAACTCTGCAACTTCAGATAGTCAAGCCTCCTGTCCAGAGGAACCAATATGTTAGATATTGAGAAACACCTGTTCTAATGTTAGGGTGAAAATGGATGAAATCTATTCAAAATCCACATTATGAAAAAACCCACATTAGCAAAAGCTTTCATCGGATGAATCACTTTGGCATAGCTGAGAAAATTGTTAAAAGCATTCATACCTTGGGAATAATGAGCAGTGCGTCAGCAAATGCTTGAACTCCAAGCTGGGCCCTGCCCTTTACACTGGGCTTGTATTTAACCAGGGCTTCTGCCATCGCCACTTCCACTGCGCCAGCACCTGGGACTACACAGCCTGTTGGGTGAGGGGAAGAGGAAAATGCTAAGATACACAGAACATAAAACTGTTGACTCAATTATAAGGAAAAATATACATAAAATTAAAACACAAGGAAGCCATTAATTTGAGAATTCCATGTAACCACAGCAAGTTTAATACTGCATTTGAAAGCAATACAAGCAACATCTCAAACAACAGAGTGACTTAAGGAGCACAAGGCAAATCCTGCAAGCTTTTAGTTCATTTGTATCCCCTTTTTAACAACAGCATGCTATGAAAAAACTCAGCATACCATCATAGCCATTTTAAAGGGAAAATTTACTTTTGCATGGTGTCTGGCTGTGTAAACTACTGACAAAAAGAACACAGTATTCAGCCATGCCTTTTAGACGAGCAAAAAGAATATACACGGGGGGATCTTACCATCATCAATAGCATTTTTAACAGCTCTCAAGCCATCTCTTACTGCATCTTTGATTTGAGTAAGCGTGTGCTTATTTGGTCCTTTGATCAATAATGTGACAGAGCGAGGATTGTTACATTTCTCAATAAAGGTGAACTTCTCTTCTCCCTGTGTCAAGAGATAGTATTTTAAAAAACAGGATATGGCTGTGCAAGGGAGGACCAGAGGAGAGGGGCTTATGGAGGAATAAATGGGGTATTAATAGGGCACCACACTGATCACATTAAAGCTAATAATTTCTTTGAAAAAAAAAGTCACAAAAATGAAATGTGATTTTCCCATCAAGGGCTTATTATTAATATGCACAAATCATCAAAATGTATGTAAACAAAACAAAAACATTACCCTGAGTTTGGAAGAATTTTTAACTACTGAAGAATTCATGAACCAAAAAGTAGTATTATTTTGGGAAAAAGTACACTTACCAATGTATATTCATAGACAAGTCCTGCATGTCCCAAACAATCAGGATTTAGGTCATCAAGAGAATTTAGGGCTATCCCACCACAAGCAAGAGTCAGCCTGAAATAGTCAAATATTTTAAGGGAGATGCAGAAGTGCTTTTATTAGTTATATCTAGAGGTTAATTCTTTTTAGAAAGCAATCTTTTTCAGAATTACATACTAAAATCATGTTCTAAAATATATTTTACATAAGCCTTTCCATTTGCCACCAACCAGTTGAAAACTGGTCTTTTCTCCTAACTCTCCATTTAAACCACTCTCCTCAAGTCAGTAAATACTCCTCTGACATGAAATCTAAAGGTGCACAAGAGCTCTGTAGGAGAAAGTATTCTCTAAAACCCTTGATGCAGTCTCTTGGTAAGGAAAAAACGGTACCATATAGGTCATTGTTTCAAAATAAAACAAGTATATGCAACACTCATAGCACCACTATTCGCAAGAGCCAAGGTAGAAACCCAAAGAAATGTCATGGACAGATAAATGAATAAATGACACGTGGTATTATTCATCCTGAAAAAGAAATGTGATCCCAATACATGCTACAACATCAACTTTGAAAAAGATTACACTAAGTGAAAATAAGCCAAATGCAGAAGGACAAATACTCCATGATTCCCTTACATGAGGTACCAAATTTGTAAGAGACAGTAAGTGGACTAGTACCTACTGGCAAGACTGTGTACGGTTATTGTTTAAAGTACAAACTTTCCATCTGCGATGGAAAAACTTCTGGAAACGAACAATGGTGCTAGGTGCATAACAACGTGAATTTCACTTTATGACACGGAATTGTACATTTTAAAATTATAAATATTATGCATATTTTGTAAAAATAGAAAATTAGAAACTCACAAAAATAAGAGGGGAAAAAAGAATAATCCAAGTTAACTTGCAAAATAAAGTGAAATTCCTGTCACACAGATAATCTGCCACCCGTACCTTTCCATGTTTCTCCTTTTAGCTCTGCGCAGAGCTATTATGCCTTCTTTGGCAAGAGCATCTAAGGAAAAGGGATCAATTCCCTGTAACAACAACAAAAGAAGTTTCAATATTTTACCATTAAAATAAAAATAGATACAGACTAGTTTATAAAACAAGATTTTTCACCTTTTGATTAATAACAACAAATCCTTTATCTGAATCACCACAGACTTTCTTTTTCAGGTCAATTATTTTTTTAACTCTGTCTTCGATGAATTTCCTTTCAGCTTTCACTAATTTCTCTCTCTCCTCTGCACTCTTGTAAAAAAAGCCAGAATTCACTTCTCTAAAAAAGAAGTTATAGACAGGGGAGGAAATATTTAGCAAATGGTCACCAAGCTCCAATGCCACCCCCTGGTATGTTTTCAGAGGCTATTTCCTAGAATTTTCCGAATCCCTGGTGGAGGCATTTTGCTCTTTTCAGTGTTTTCAGTGGAAACACTGTGTCTTGGG
>SJXQ01009637.1:55400-122036 GCA_006408695.1 Aepyceros melampus | reverse complement strand
GGTCTTGGGGAGTGGGGTGGGGGTGGGAGGGGGAGTGACTTGACCCAAATGCCAAGCTCTTTTCTGTTTTTAAGGAGCTATAAGCTCACGTTTTTTCATATTCTAATGACACGTTGCACGTGAGGATGTATGCATCTTCTACTCTCTTCTTCATATCAGGATGCCGTGCACCATGGTCCAGAACAAGGCCTCTGATCAAGCTGGTAAAACACGTAAGAGATATATTCTTATTTCCAGATGGGGGTGTGAACAGGCTAACAAAATTAAAACACTGAGACTGTACTGACAATTTTCAAACAATCAACTTTATTCCTTGAGTTATTTGAATAGGACTACCTAAGAAGGTTCAATTGTGAAAAGGCAAAATTCCAGAACATGACAAAAACAAGGCATTCAAATTAAACCCACAACCCTTTCTTATACAGAAAATTCTCCACAGAAACAGCCACAATTGGTTGCTATTAAACTGGTGATCACCTCCTTTTAAAAATGTTTTCAAACTAAGTCTCTGAAATAATTATCTCTAAAATTCCTCAATGTCTCCTATATTGCTCTGTACTCAGTTCAATAAATGCCAAATGACTGATGTAGCGGACTTTCCAGGATCATTCTGACTATAAATACATAAAATTGACTTCAAGAGGGAATAGTATTGAGTAAATGATAACTTGTCTAGGCAATATACATTAATTAAAAAAAAAAATTAGGCAAAAATAGGTACTGTGTAAGCTTCAAATGTGTACTCTTAAGTATTTCATAGCATTCTAACGCCTACCTTGTATCTGTTTCAGATTTATGTTTCATCTCCATGATCTCAACCATGAAGAGGTCAATAGGCTCATCTTGTTTTTTAATGGCCAAAATGGAGTCCACTACGGCCTGCAACAGGAGTGCAACCATTCAATGAATTTGATTTGCGGAAGTTGAGACATTTATGGTACTTATTCTTCACAGATGTTTAAAGCAGTTTCTTGTCTTTGAAAATCTCTGATCTTTTTCTACATGCTAACAGAATAGAATGCACTATGTGTACAGGGCTGGAATAATTTACATTCCTGAAACCTCTATTGTAATTAAGAATCATTGACACCTCTACAATAAAAAATACTGACAACAGGAAACTTTTTAATAATAAAGTCTCCATTTTATAAAACCCCCTTTACTGACAGGTCTGATTATACCTTTGTAACCTGGCCAGGAATACTATTAATACTATGATTTTCTCACTTTACTTCTTCTAGAGATACAGATCAGGTTATTACCGCCACAAAATGAACTTTATTGCCGATCGAATACTTAGTTGACACAGTATGACACTGTGAAGAGTTTAGATGGCACTCTCTAGTTGCAATTAGTAAGAATACTGCTATTTCCAGTTGCCAGGGGTTCTCAGTATAGGCGTAAAGTACCAGACGTAAAGTGCCAAACTTAACACATACCTCTGTTAAGACATCAGCAAGTTCAGCATGAACTTTAGTACGTAGAGATGTTCTGGCCACGTCTATAAGTGTTTCCCTGTCCATCTCTTTGCAAACTTTGACTTGTTCCAAAAACTGAAGTGCCTTTTCCTTTGCAGCTTCAAATCCTTCTGTAATTATTCTGGGATGAAGACCCTATAGTACACACACAATTACAAAACCATCACTAACACCAACACTGGAAATCTTCAGGCAGATGCAACTACAGTTCATTACAAAGCAAAATTTATGAAACTTTATTCTGGATCATTCATACCCTTAAACACAATTAATATAATGTGCTGACTTTCTGAATACATTTAAAAGGATAAATAGTCCTTTCAATGCAGAGGAAAAGAACAGACATTACTCTAGCACAGAGTCAAAGCCAAGGGAACTACAAAGCACACTTGGGTGTTCACTGTGCAAACCACAAGGGATAATGCCCAAACCTCAAAATTGTGTCATAACAATTTGACTATTACATCTTTTCTGTAGGTAATCGGAAATTAATTCACATCATTTCATAATGAAAAACAGGGAGAATCTATTTTTCAAACTGTCTCTCTCTTCCCAAGAAATCCTTCCTCCATCAGATTAGTACCGAGGTTTGCTTTATCCTTGGTACTACTGAAAGTTAAAAAATTTATGGCATTCTTAAATTCTGTTGACTTTTTCCTTAAAAATATGCTGTCTTGAATATCCCATTTCTAGATCTCAATTATTAAGCTATGCTATAGCCATATAAAAAGATATATATGGAATACAACTTGATCGAAAAAAAAACAAAACAAAAACATCTTTCAGGCCAACAAAGATTCTTCAACTTATCGAGGTTGTGCACAATAAACTTGTCTCAGACAAGGATACAGACTCTGGTTCCCAGATTTAAGCCCTCTGCTCTTTACATCCCATTATATGGCCTCAGCTACTATCAGTACATCAGTTTGTAGGAGTCAAACTGAGATTATTTCTTATTGACAACGAAGTATCAAAGAAACACAAGAATCATGTATACTTCAGAAATGTAGAGATCCGCCTGCTTCAGCAGCTCTCCAATGATGAGCACGTTGGAAGTGGTACCATCACCAGTTATGTCATCCTGGGCTGTTGCTACTTTGGCTATTAAGGAGGCTGTTGGGTGCTGGATTTGCTGCAAGTAGAGAAGGAGAAAAATTCCTTAAACAACTTAAAATTAAAATAGTCCAAATATACCTTAAAATGTGTAAATCGCTAATCTATTTGCACAAAATGTCAAAGTATGCAGCTACAAATTGCTGATTAAAAACTCACGATTAGCTAGCTATTCTGAGTGATCAGTTTATGATGACAATAACATTTTCATGTATAAATTTATTTCTCAGATTATCTTGACTTTATTGATGAGGAATTATGAGGCCCAGTGAAGGTTTACTCAAGGTAATGGAGCTAACAAGTAATAGCAACAATTTCAAATCCATGCAAGCCTCTTTATGACAAATGTAGGATTCTTGTGAGAATAAACCAAGTGCCTTTTAAAAATGAAAGCTCAGCAGCCCAGCTATTATTAGGCACTGTGCAAACAATTTAAAACGGGAAAAAAAAAAAACTTAGCCTCTTTAGGAAATATTACCACAGTGGATGTTAAGTCACTTGGAACAGTTCTGGAAGAACAGAATATTCATATTTGTCACCCACAGATTCTTAACTACCAAGTATCCCATCATGGCTCCTGCACTGTTTTTGTCTCCTTATTGTTCTTTACTACAGCCTTTTATGTCTTTAGGGACACTGACCATTTTAAGAATCTAAGCAGACTAGCTTATTAGATTAGGTAAAATTAAATAGTCAGATAAAGATAGCTTTTCTGACATCGACTTAAACTATGACTCCTATTTTTCTCTGCAAGCAGAGGCCACCACTTAACCCACCAACAAAAACTACACCTTCCAGGTTAGCTAATTCATACTGAAGATATTAACAAAATATCTGGACATTGAAGGCATGATACACTATTTTCAAAGTCTTATATCTTATTTTAAACTCAAAACACAGGCAAGTCATTTCCTTTTCTAGGATTTTAACTGTTTTGGGGAACTTAGGGAAATGAACGCTCCTCTCAATAACCTCAGAATCTTAGTCACTGGGACTTTAAAAATGGTAGAGTTCTATTTCTCCTTCAGATGGTGGTGGTGAACTGTGATATAACACACAAGAACTGTTGTTTGAAAAAGTATAACCATTCTGTCGCATTTTGCCTATGTGATTCCTCTTGGTTCTTCAGGTTTTATTAGAATTTTAATTAACACCCTTTAAAGAAAGCCTTAAATGGTAAGAGTAGGGGATTCGATAAACGTACGTTTATTAGGCTCCAGGGCCCCTCACTATTTGGTACTGTCAATAATAGTACTGATAACATTTTTTTCCCACTCTTTGCACTGTCTGGAAAACTACCTTTTGAGAGTAAAAATCTTCCTACAAATCAAATGTACTACGGAAAACCAAGACACTCTGGATCTAGGATAGCAGCCTCTCACCATTTCATGAAGCAGCACATTTCCATCTTTAGTGAGTTTGATGTCTCCAGCACCAGAAACAAGCCTGTTCAACGGGCAGAAATGAATCGCAGTGACTTTTTCAATGGAGATCAAGTTAAGAGGCCCTTAACAATCGGGTTTTACCCAGATCTTCGAAGAGGAGCTGGGGCCAAGGGGTTGGTTCTCTGTACCCCGGTAACAGGGATGGCGCAGAGCTCACCCCTCTCCTGTCTGGGAAAGTCTGAAAGGGCGCTCAAGTCCCAAGCGCGGGGGGGCGCCGCGCACGCGGGCAGCTTTGTTCTCGGTGGAGAAGGAATCGAGCACCAGGAAACGGCCAGAGCAAGAAATACGACCCAACCGGGACATATGGGGAAGAAGGGCAGCAGTGGCGAGCGCACAGGCCCAGAGGCGGAGAGCTCCAGGCCTCGGTCCCCGGCGCAGGCCCGCGACAGCGCGAGGTGCCCGGTGCCCGCCCGCCCCTCCCCGCCAGTCCCGCCTTACATCTTCATGGTGCCCTTAGGCCCCAAGTTGGTTCTCAGCACGTCCTGCAGCCCCCGGGCCGCGCTGATGTTGACCGCCAACGCCGCCTGGGCTCGGGCCACCTCGGCCTTGGGGTTCAGGGTCTTCACAGCCGCCATAGCTAACCCAGCAGAGGAAGATAAGGGGACGCGGCGTGGCGAAAAGCCCTGAGCCGGTTCAGCGTGGCTGGGAGGCGCTATCCGGGTCTTCTGGAACAGTCGGGCGCGCCGGGCCCGCCCCCAGCGTGCCCGCGCGCCGCCGCCATTGGGCCGCGGGCCGGCCGGCGCCGCTCATTGGGTCGCGGCCGAACGTAGCCCCGACCCTCGCGTCGGCCGCGGCGCCATTGCGTTCGGGCGGAGCTTGTATCCCTGCGACCGGCAACCGGGGCTCCCGGGGCTCTAGAATCGCAGGTGGTTGGGTTCCGGCCTTGCGGACCCCGGACCTGAGGACGTAGGCGGAGCGAACTTGTCGGCGCGTGACTGGAGAGGCGGCTGCTCTTTCGCGGAGTTCTGCGGCTTTAGGGTGTAGGGTGGGTCTCCTCCGTTCCGCACTCGCGACCTTTACTTTTTCCCTCCCTTTTTGAGTTTATCCCTGTGACCAGAGTTTTCTGGACTGTGTACAATGTGCTGGACGGCGCTCTAGGTGCTTTGGCGGTTACACAGTGGACCTGAAAAGGACCCTTGCCTAGTATCCTAGGGCCTAGGGAAGAAGAGATATAAAGCAAAGTGGAAAGTGCTAGAAGCCTTTAGAAAGCTACCATATTAGGGCGATGACAGTTGAGAAGCAAGAGTCGGTTCACCCTTCGGGCTTATGATATAGTGCTGCGACCTCAGGCTCTCAAGGCAGGTTTGAAAACTCAGACTTGGCAAGCAGTGGTGTCCAGCCTGTGAGAGGACTCCTTTATTCTGAAAGATGTCCACAGTTGTTTCTATTATCCAGTTCCCGCCTCCCGCCTAGATACCAGGTATTCTCTGATATTTTATTTTTATAGGTCATAGCTAAAATTGTCCAGAATGTAGAAGGTGCCAAAGTGTAAATGATGAAAAGTATTTCTCTCTCCTCTACTTCAATTTTCTCTCTGAATTTCCCAGACGCTGTCTGGATTTCTAAATAAATATGTATATAAGTATTTTTTAAAATCCCCACCCCCACAAAATGGCAAATTATAACAGACACTGTTGGGTGTGTCACACTTAAAGTATCCTGAAGATGGTAACATATCAATATAAAAATAAGGGGTTCCTCTTTTTTTTTTGTTTAAACAGCTGCATAATATTCTTTGTAAGAATGACCTGACTAGCCAGTCACCTGCTGGTTGGCTTTTAGGTTGTTCCCAATCTTGTCTTTCTAAGGCTGCAGTAAATATCCTGGTATGTAATGCTTTTCAGTGGCTTTTTATATTTGAGAATCACAAAAGCATGTGTATGAGTTACACAGTAGGAGATACATGATTAGTCCTGAAGATCCTTCCTTAAGCCACAAGAAGCACATAGCCTAGTTAGGGAGATAAACTTGTAGACAATGACAATGAACAGTAAAGATTCGGATGTTATAATTAAGGGATGAATGAAGTGCTGTGAGCATGAAGGTATTAACTGAGCATCAGGGAAGGCTTTTTGGAGGAGGTGAGGTTTTTTGTTTTGGCCACACTGCATGACCTGTGGGATCTTAGTTCCCCTACCAGGGATCGAACCCCGGCCTCCTACATTGGGGGCCTGGAGTCTTAACTACTGCCAGGGAAGTCCCTGAAGGAGGTGAGTTTGATACTTTGCATGAGAAGAGAGCCTAGGAGAGTGATGTCAGAGAGGAAGACAGTGGGAGGGCCTGCCAAGCCCAACTAAAGATGTATGCACAGAATGGAGGGGAAAAGGTTGCAAGAGACAAATTCAGGAAGTAGCTTGTCCTGACTGTCAGGGCCTGGTTTGCGAGTTAAGATGTTTGAGCATATGCTTGCTAGCAGTGAGAAACCAAAGAACTAGTGATGAAGATATTGATGGAATGGAGGGTGAACTAAGGGAGAAGACTGAGGATAGGGCAATCAGAAAGGTGTTGAAAACTGTGCAGAGGATGATGAAAGCATATTTAATGACACAAATAAGGGAGAAAAGCATGGTTTAAATAGTATGTGTAATGTGTTCTCATTTTTTATAACCATTCCCCAGGCATCAGCTCAAAGGGCAGAGGCCATCAAAATATTAACATGGACTATATTAAAAACATTCAGAATATTTTCATTTTTGCAGTACCCACACTTTATGTGTCCATAAAAGGGGAGGCAGAAGTATTTACAGGAAAATAAGTAATATACAAAGTATGTCCGTTGTCTTATTTTTATTAAATCATATTGAGCTAATAAACATTTTTATTAAATCATTTACCAATAAATATATATATAAAGGAAAGAATGTCCTCAAAATATTTAACATTTTGCTTCTATCTGCCAATTTTATAGGTGAAAAATGATATCTTAAAGTTTCATTTGTTTAGGGTGATGTTGAGTGTATCTTATATGTAGGAGCCATTTGTATTTTTCTGTGAACTGTAGTCTTCTGTTTCTGTATTTGGTTTCTAAATAGTCATAGGAGCTCTTTATGTTTTCTGTGTTGCAGTGAATTTGTCCTAGTGTTATTTGTATTTTGTATTTATGCCTTTTTTCCAATTAAACATTTTTTTCATATAGTCATATGTTTCCTTTTTTATGCGTGTTTGAATTTTGTGCTATGCTGTATAAAGTAGGCCTTACACACTTAAATGTTTTAAAAAATTTCCCATGTTTTCTTTTGTATTTTCAAGATTTTCTGTTTCATTTTAAAGTTTGATTCATTTAGAATTTAATAAGGAATGAGATAAGAATTTTAATAGAATAAAAAATATATGTTGTCTTTGTCCCTGATTCCTAGAACCTAACTAAACCATCGTTTTCTGAGTGATAGGGGTGTCTTTTGTTACCTACTACAGTCCCCTTTAGAATAAACCTGAGTCTTTGCTAATGAGGTGTGAGTCAAAGTAGGGAGCCTAGATAACCTCAGATAGAAGCTGGTCCCTAGAGAGAACAAATGGGATTAGAGGATGGGAAATCTCAGCCCGCTACCCCCAACCTCCAGAGAATGGATGGGGTGGAGGTGGGTTATAAAAATGCTTAAACAATCTGTGAATGGACACATTGATGTCCTGGTAGCATGGTATACCCAGAGGGTGTGGAATCTGTGTCACTCCCCTCACACCTGGTCCTGAGCATCTCTTCCATTTGGGTGTGCCTGAGTTGTATCCTTTTTAATAAACTACTAAGTCAAGTGATTTCCTGAGTACTGTGTCAGTCTCAACATGTTTCAGTTTCCCCTATGGAAGGGATTATGGAAACCCCCAGATTTGTAGCCAAGTTGGACAGAAGTGTGGGTAGCTTAGAGACCTTGGACTTGTAACTAGTGTGTGAAGTGGAGACAGTCTTGTGAGACTGAGCCCTTAGCTGTGGGGTTTGCACTAACTCTAGATAGTGTCAGAATTGAGTTTCTGGACGGCAGTTGGTGTCTGAGAACTGGAGAATTAGTTATTGATGTTTGGGGAAAAATTCACACAATCCAATTTTTTGTTTTCAAGAATGATGTTTTCTACCGTTACTGTGTAATGTAATTATTAGCATGTGCTACGTTCCCAGGTGTCTCTGGATCTACTTTGGACTGTATTCACTTGTGTACTGTTGTAAGTATACACACCATATTGTTTCATTTACTATAGTTTTACAATATGTTTTAAAATTTGGTAGGGCCAGATCCTCTTCAATTAATCTTTTTTCAGAAATTTTCTGGCTATTTTGTATGTTTGTTTTTCTTTTTAAATGAATGATAGAATTAATCTAGTTTTTAAACATCTCTTTTTTTTGGATCATAGGTTGTTTTCAAAGCATGTACTACTTTTCCAAGTAAAACATACTTTAATAGGTAGAATATTCAAATTAATGCAATAGAAGTGGAGCTAGTGAAAGGCCAAGGGGTTAGAGGCATTTCTGACAAAATAGAATTTCAAAATATATGCTACATAGTTACCATTTGTAGACTAGGAGTCTGAAGAGTTCAAGAAAATTCCAGAATAGGGGCAGGTTTTGTATGAGGAGGTGGGGTAATAATACTGATTTTGGGTAATGTTTTTCCTTTGTTGGCCATTCATTCTTTGAGTGTCTACTTTGTGGCAGAGTACTGTGCTTGGGGTAAATAGACACATGAAAAGAGAAGGCCCCTCCAAAGATTTCCTTCCCAGTGTAGAGACAGACATACACCAGCACACATAAGGTACACAGTGTACTAAAAACCTAGAATGGTATATATGATCTCAGTTCCATGCTATTATAGAAGACTTCCTAAAGCAAATCTTTTTCGTAACTATTGAAAAAAATGTATTTGATTTTCTTATTATAAGAATAATACACATAAAAAATAATACATAATCATAGAAAAAGTAGCAAAAGCAAATAAATTCATAATCTCATCACTTAGAGATGATTGTGATGGTTAATTTCATGTGTCAATGTGACTGGGCCATGGTGCCCACATATTAGGTCAAACATATTTCTGGACATTTCTGTGAAGGTGTTTTTTTTTTAGATGAGATTAACATTTATTAATAAATTGGTGGATTAAATATACTCTGTTGTAAAGCAGAGTATCCTACATAATGAATGGGCCTCCTCAGCTGAAGGCCTTAATGTAATCACTTATCTCTTCCCCCTCGCAAGATGGGATTCTGCCAGCAGACAGCCTTTGGACTCTGCGTCTCTTCCCTGTGCCTCCCGTCTGCTAGCCTACCTTGCAGATTTTGAGTTTACCAAACCTCTACGGTCATGTGACCCAGTTCCTTAAAGGAAATCAATCTTGGACTTCCCTGGTGGTCCAGTGGTTAAGACTCCACACTTCCACTGCAGGGGGAAAGGGTTCATTCCCTGGTCAGGGAACTAAACTAAGTCCTGTTTGCCATAAGACGTGCCAAAAAAAAAAAAAAAAAGGACATCAATCTCTCTCTCTCTCATTTTAAAAAATAATAATTTTGTTTGTTTATTTTTGGGTGCACTGGCTCTTTGTTGCTGTGTGAGAGCTTTCTCTAGTTTCAGAGAGTGGGGGCTGCTGTTCATTGCCGTGCATGGGCTTCTCTGCAGTGCACAGGCTCTGGGCACACTTGCTTCAGTAGTTGCAGCTTGCAGGCTCTACAGCACGGGCTCAGCGGTTGTGGTGCACAGCTTAGTTGCTCCACATCATGTGGAATCTCCCTGGACCAGGGACTGAACCCCTGGCCCCTGCATCGGTAGGTGGATTCCTATCCACTGTGCCACCAGGGAAGTCCTCTCTCTCTCTCTCTCTCTCTCTCTCTCTCTCTCTCTCTCATTCTCTCATTTTAACAGCAGATGATGCCCTAGATATCTTCACTTTAACAGCAGATACCCTGTGAGGTTGGTTCTGTGTGTGTGTGTATATATAGATAGATAGATATACATCCTGTTGGTCTTGTTTCTCTGGAGAATCTTGACTAATACGGATAAAGCTGTGAAAGGAGCAGAAATTTAAGAATGAATTTTCTTTTTTTTTTGGCCATGCTGTGGAGCGTATGGAATCTTAATTCCCTGACCAGGGATCAAACCTGTGCTACTTGCAAAGTAAGTGCAGACCTAAGAGAAGTTACTTTAAATATATATATTTAAATTTTATTAAAGTATAGTTGATTTACATTGTTGTTAATTTCTGCTGTATAGCAAAATGATTTAGTTATACATGTGCTTACTAGCTGAGTCATGTCCCACTCTTTGCAACCCTGTGGACAATAGCCTGCCAGGCTCTGTCCATGGCGATTCTCCAGGCAAGAACACTGGAGTGGGTTGCCATGCCCTCCTCCAGAGGATCTTCCCAACCCAGGGATTGAACCCAGGTCTCCCACATTGCAGGCAGATTCTTTACCATCTGAGCAGGGAAACCCTTAGTTATATATATATATAATATATATATATATATATATATATGAAAAAATATATATATGTATGTATTTTCTTATTTTTTCCATTATGGTTTATCACAGGATATGGAATATAGTTTCCTATACTATACAGTAGGACCTTGTTGTTTATCCATCTTATATATGATACTTTGCATCTGCTAATCCCAAACTCCCAATCTTTCTTACCCCCAACCCCCACCCCGCTTTTGGCAACCACAAGTCTATTTTCTATATCTGTGAAGCCAAATAATGTAGTGAGGTAAATTCTTCATTCTTTTTACTCCCTAGAGTTAACAAGTATATAGAGACTCAGATATATAGTCATATACTGCACATGTTTATAGACATACACAGAGTTCTTTTTCAAAACTGAGAATCAAGCTGTATATAATGTTCTGCAACCTGCTTTATTCATGACATATCATGGATATATTTCCAGGGTATGACTTATTTGACTGTCACATTCTCATATGTGACTCTTGACAACTCATGTATGACTTTCTTCTGAGTATATTCTTTTTTTTTTCTTTAATTTTGGCTGCACTGGGTCTTCCTTACAGTGTTTGGGGTTTCTCTCATTGTGGTGAGTAGTTGCCCCACATGGCATGTGGGATCTTAGTTCCCAGATGGGATCAAATCCACATCCCCTGAATTGGAAGGTGGATTCTTAACTACTGGACCACCAGGGAAGTCCCTGAGTGCATTCTTGAGGTGGAATTGCTGGGTCGTAGAAAATGTACAGGTTCAGTGTTGCTAAATAGTACTATATTGTTTCCTAGAGTGACTGTCCAGTGTACTATATTTTAGAAGGCTATTTTTGTAGCACTGAATTAATTTATAAAAATAGCACTTGATTCAAAAATAATCATTACAAAATGTGTTAGCTTATAGAAATATGATCTATAGAAAACCTTTCAGGAATACTAGTATTACTTGTATTAATAACCAGTTATGATTAAATGCAATATTAATTTTTAATAACCAGTTACAATTAAAACCAAAATAATTTGTTAATGTTTTTATAGACTTACAATATGTTTATATTTGGTTCAGGTATGCTATTTACCATTACTCCAGAAAAACAACAATGAAGCATATTAAAATCTGTTTATATAGTTATCCCTTGTCTGATTGTTCCATGTATCTGTGACTACTCATTAACCTCCTCTGGAAAACTTTTTTTTTTGCCGTGTTGCGTGGCTGGTGAGATCTTAGTTCCACAACCAGAGATTGGACCTGGGCTCCTGGCAGTGAGAGCCTCCTGGCAGGGAGAGTCCTAACCACTGAATGACGAAGAATTCCCTGGACAATTTTTTTTTTTTTTCTAGTATGTGTTCTAGCTAAACAGTGTGCGGTGTGTACAACACTGCCACCTTACATCCACAAGTGTTAATACAGGTGTGAATGTGAGGTGGGTACCGGCATCATAAGTAGTTGACAGATTTTATTTGGTATATTTTACCTGAAATCTATTTAATATTAAGCATCTATAAAATATGAATAATAGGAAAAAATGAACTCTTCTACTGTTTCTTTTCCTCTTGAAATAAACTCTCAATTACCATTTTAATACTTATATACAAGTATTTGGTGTTTATCACCTCGTTTCTTCTATTCCCTCGGATTTCTAAATTACTTACCATAGAGTATAAACAGGTTCTTGACAAGATTATTTTTTCGACCCCCTTATTTTGTCCTCCCCTATCTTTTACCTCATATTTCAAATCATCAAAATTCCTCCTCCTGGTCCTTCATCAAAACCATCCCTGGCAGATCTGGGAAAAACTGAATGGGTTGTGCCCCAAACCTGCAAACATTTTCTTACTGTTGAAGTGTGAGAATATTGAACTTCAAAGTCACGTGTGACCTCGGAGCATCGGGACTCTTGTTTCTGGATAGAACTGTTTTTTGAGAGGTCTGGTAGCAAAGGGCAGGGATGCTGTGTCCCAGCCTCGCTTCAGCATCCCCTCTGTGTGAATCACCAGTTTGGAGGGAGCCTGCAGACGTGAACTGTCAGTATCCGAGGTTTCTGTTGTTTTAGGGTAAACCTCACCGCCTAGCTCCAGACAGCTCTGCCCAAAGGTAAACGTTTGTGGGCAATGACTCCTTATTTATAGTAGTCAACATAAAACTAGCTGGGCAAGTGATACCAAGAAGAAAGTAAGAGGACCCCCTCAAAAAGCTGGGGGTGCAAAGACTCATTTTGTCACTCATGGGTTTCTGCATTTTAGCTGCGAATGTGAGCAGTTTTTGCAGTTCTCTTGGGACTTAAATTCCTACAAGAGGATGAAGCCAAATGTGGATTAAAAAAAAAAAGCCCCTAAGGGGCTTTCGTTAATTGCAAAATCAGTACAGAAGTCCTTCTCTTCTCTCACCGACTCTTATCCCAAGTGGGTGGTGACGGTGGGGAGCGCTGGGAAAGGACCGGAGCTGTGACATTCCTCCTCTGCAAAGTGGAGGTGGAGTGGCTCGCGGCTTCGCAGGAAAGCGTCCACCGCCAAATGCAAGTCGAGGTCCGCCGGCGCCGAGCCCCCGGCGGCAGAAGGGGGCGGGCTCAGGGAGTCCCTCCCTCGGGGGCGGGGCCAAGGGCTTCTTCCCATCCCGGCTCTGCAGAGAGGAGGTCTTGCAGGCTCCAGTTGAGTATAAAACAGATGCAAATCCCGCAAGAAGCCACCGCACTTGTCAGCGGATCTGGTGATTGATAAAGTCCCTGGGGCTCTGCACCGGTCACCTCCCTCAAGCTCCACAACTGAAAGTCGGAGCCAACCCTCGGCCCCTTGCAGTCGGAACTTTACAGCCGCGGGAGAACTGAAGGCGGTGGCAGCGGCCCAGGAAGGAGCAGCAGCGCCGGGGTAAGTCTGGGCAAGTGTTTGTCTCGTCGTGTGCCCAACTTTCTGATTGAGCGGCCCGCCTGTCCTATACCCGGGGCCTTTATGATTCTGCATTTCTTTCTCTTCATTGGGATAGGTAAATTATGTCATGGGATTTCAAGGCTTTCTTTTCATCCGTTTACTTTTGATGGTTTTCACTTGTTTTATCCTACTGCTGCCTGTTACCAAACAGCATGATGAATGATGCAATCCCACATAGGGCAGTCATCAGTACAAGAGTAGGAAAAGTTCCAGAATTTAGAGTTGCAGTGTCTGACTTCGTCAACTTCTTTTTCATCAGAATTCGAATTTTACATATGTACTTACCAGATACATTGTTATACGGCTTCAAGCCGGGAATTAAATAAATAATGCTTCCATTCATCAAACTTAACGTTCTAAGTTTTCCTTATATGTGACCTGCACGTGGTGTTTACTCTTGAAATATTTGACTACCGAATTGGAATGAGGATCAGGGAAGAAAAATGAAGTCCAGAATTTGTATATGTTATCTCCACTGCCTGATGTGTTTTCAATGTAATGATCCTAGTCCTGTCGCTTTCATATTGGAAAACAAAGTACTCAGCATGTTTTAAGTTTTCAGATTATCTGGTACATGTCTAATAACTTTTCTTTTTTGGCCGGGAAACTCGGCATGAGAAGTCTTAGTTTTTCCCTGACCAGGGATCAAACTCAAACCACTTGCTTTTGAAGCAGAATCTTAACCACTGAACCACCAGGGAAGTACCCCTTAGAACTTATTTTTAAGTTTACAGTTTATTGATGTATAATCTAATGCAACAATATGCACCCATTTTAAGTGTACGTTTTGATGAATTTTGACAACGTTGTACGCACTTATATTCACCATCACAATAGAATACTTCCATCTCCCCTAAAAGTTTCCTAGGGTCTCTATAATGATTTTTGTCATTATAGCATTTGTTGGTATTTTCTAGCGTTTCATATAAACAGAATCATACTCTTTTGTGTCTGGCTTCTTCTGGTCAGTATAATATTTTTAAAAAATATTTATTCGTGTTATGATGGTGGTTGGTTTAGTAACTAAGTCGTGTCCGACTCTTGTGAACCCATGGACTGTGGTCTGCCAGGCTCCTCTGTCCATGGAATTCTCCAGGCAAGAATACTGGGGTGGGATGCCAGTTCCTTCTCTAGGGGATCTTTCTGACCAAGGGATCAAACCCGGGTCTCCTGCATTCAGGCAGATTTTTTACCAGTTGAGCTATTCATGTTATAGTATGCATTGGTAATTTCTTCCTTTTTTACTGGCGAGTAGTGTTCTGTTTATCCCTTTATCTATCAGTGATGTTTATTCTAGTTTTGGGCTGTCATGAATAAAGCTGCTTTGAATGTGTTTTCATTTCCCTCAAATACACCTCCAGGTATGGGACTGATGACTGACTCTTAGGGTAAGTAAATGTTTAATTTTGTAAGGAACTGCCAAACTGTTTTCCAAAGTGGTTGTACAATGTCACATTGTATGAGAGTTCCAGTTGTTCCATGTCCTCACCAATGCATGATATTATCGATCTTTTTTAAGTTATTCTTCTTTTGAGCTTATTTGCCCATCTTTTTTGAAATGCCTTTTAGGATCTCTTTTTGCTCATATTTTAATGAGTTGTGTGTTTTATTGAGTTGTAAAAGTTCTTTATTCTAGATAAAAGTCCTCTCAAATATGTGGATTGTGAATATTTTCTCCCATTCTGTGACTTACCTTTTTTTCCCGTTCCTTAATGGTGTCTTTTGAAAAGCAGTTTTTAATTTTGATGTAGTCCAATCTATCATTTTTTCCTTTTATTATTCATGCTATTTGGGTTTTATTTAAGAAAATTTTTACCAATTATGGTTGTTCTATTGGGTATCTATCCCTACATAACAAATAATCCCCAAATTAGGCAGTTTTAAAAGACAAACATTTATTTTCTTACAGTTTCTGTGGGTCAGAAGTCTGGGAACAGCTTACCTGTGTGGGTTCTGGATAGGGTCTCTTAAGGGGTTCCCTGTGGCTCAGAGGGTAAGCATCTGCCTGCAATACAGGAGACCTGGGTTTGATCCCTGGGTCAGGAAGATCCCCTGGAGAAGGACATGGCAACCCACTCCAGTACTCTTGCCTGGAAAATCCCATGGACAGGGAAGCCTGGTAGACTACAGTCCATGGGATCGCAAAGAGTCGGACACGACTGAGCGACTTCACTAAGGGGTTGCAGTCGGCCAAGGTCGCTTCTCTGAACACTTCAAGGGAGGAAGATCTGCTTCCTAGTGCGCTCATCTGGTTGTTGGCAGGATTCAGTTCCTTGAGGGTTGTTGGACTGAGGTCTTCTGTTTCTCCCTGGCTGTTTGCTCTAGTTCTGCCACATGCATCTCTCTTAGGGCAGCTACCAGCATGGCAGCTGCCTTCCTGTAGAGCAAGGAGTGGGGTGGGGCAAGAATGGAAGCCACATTCTGTTTTTAAAGTGACAACAGGCACACACACTCTTTATTTTTTGGCCATGCTACCTGGCTTGCAGGGTCTTAGTTCCTTGACCAGGAATTGAACCCAGGCCCTGGCAGGGAGAGCACTGAGCCCTAACCACTAGACCACCAGGGAATTCCCCTAGATAAACTCACTTTAAAGAACCCACTTTTTTGTGTGTGATTAGAAATAATTATGGATTCACAGAGGGCTGCAAAGAAATATACAGGGAAATCTCATGCACTTCTCCTTCTTCCATGTCCCTTCCCCTGAAGCCAACATCTCAAGGAAATGACTCTGGCACAATCCATAGAGCTTGTTCAGATCTCACAGTTATACACACTCATTTGTGTCAGTCTAATTTTGCAAGTGATATCCTATCATCTCTGCCTCATTCTGTTCACTGGGAAAGAGTCACTAAACCCAGCTCACTATCAAGGGCAGGGGGTTAGAGATGGGTTGGAATAGCAGGAAGTTGGTTCATTAGGTGTTGTTTGTTTGTTTTGGTGTTTTGGCCAAGTTGTGTGGCTTGCGGGATCTTAGTTTCCCAACCAAGAGTCAAACCCAAGGCCTCTGTACTGGAAGCACAGAGTCCTAACCACTGGACCTCCAGGGAATTCCTGCTAGGGGCCGTTTTAGAAGCTGCCTGCTACAAGAGTGCAGTTTTCCTCCTGCATTTTAGCAGTCGTATAGTTTTAGCTTTTTTGTTTAGGTCTTGATTCATTTGGAGTTGATTTTTGGCATTGGATTACAAGTTTTATTATTATTTTTACATAATTTGTCATTGGACACAGGTTAGAGAAGGATGTAGATTTCAGTATTTCTATATATAATTAAAACTATCAGGTAGGATTTCAGTATAATGACTATCAGAGTCTTGTCATTTTCATATTGGTGAAACAAAATAGAACATTTTAAGTTTTCACATGATTTAATACATGCCCAATTGGAAAAAAAAGAGGTAAGTAGCAATGTATGAATTCTAAATTAGAAGAGAAAAAGAGCCTACCTTTATAATTAAAAGAATTTCTCCTTTAGATGTAAATGGATCAAAGGAGAAAGAATAAACTATATTAAAGAAGCAAATTAGGGCCTTCTCTGGTGGTCCAGTGGTAAAGAATCCTCCTGCCAGTGTAGGGGACACAGGTTCGATCCTGGGTTTGGGAAGATCCCATATGCCTCCGGGCAAATACCAATGTGCCACAGCTGCTGAGCCCAGACTCTGGAGCCCATGAGCCTCAACTACTGAAGCCTGTACACCTAGAGTTCACGCTCTGCAGCAAGAGAAGCCACCTCAATGAGAAGCCCAAGCACCTGAACGAAGAGAAAATCCAGGCACAGCAAGAAAAACCCAGCAGAGCCAAAATAAAATAAAATACATACACACATAAACAAAAATTCAGGCTTGAAAAAGGAACAGATAAAAAAGAAGCAAATTGGAAATAGTCCCATTCTTGTGCTGCCATTCTGGGCAGTGGGTTGTCTCTTAAGAGGAGCAGCTTCTGGGGAGGGCCAGTAGGATGCAGCTCTCCGGGCCTGCAGGGGAGCAGGATTCAGAACCCCTGCAGAAGCTCGGCAGTGTGGGGAACACGCTAGGCTTGCATGCTCAGTACATGCATGAGTACAGCTTGTGCTCTTCCTCCTTCTCGGGAGTATTGTCCTCTATGACTCTGGTGAGAGAAAGGGTACTCCAAACCCTTTCTGAGTGCCATGAGGACTGTATTTGAACCTCCCTGAAGATTTCTTTTCCATTCTGTCGTCTTTCCTTTGTCAAGCCCTACTTTGCTCTTTCTTGCTGCTTGTTCTTAACTGTTCTTCTTGTCTCTTTGTTTCTCCTGAGATTTAGCACCTTTGTCCACTTCTTTTTAACAGTTTACATGATGAGGATAATAATTGGAAGTTGTTGGCTTTGTTCCCTTCTTATGGGGCAGCAGGATTCCTCTCTGACTATCCTTGGAATGTTGTTGGCTTTCCTCCTTTTGAAGACAGCGGGGACCATTTTGTACAGCCTGTAATCTTCCTACATCGGCTTCTCTGTATTTGTATTTTGTTTTGCCCCCAAGATCCTCTTTCCCTTTTTCTCCTTTCCCTTGCCTCTGAGCCATGCCAATCAGGTGTAGGTGATTTTCTATCAGATTCGAAGCTTTTCGTGGTTTAAAGCCACAGAAAAGGGTATGTTTCCTCTTCTGTGGAGCTTGAAGGAGGCAGATGTGAAGTATTTCCCAGAGAAAGTAGTCTTAGGAGACTTTGCAGCCGACCTTTCTTTGTTCCAGTCCTACATAGGGAGGATAGTGAAGCTAGATGGTCTCTTTCTTCTCCTGTGTCTGGACCTTGATGTTGATTTCCCCGTTCTTTCTAGGCTCTTACTCTTGCAGAACTCACGAGATCTCTTTTAAAGAAATTTGTAGTCAGAACTTTATGCTGTGTTTCTTTATCCCCTGCCCCCGCCCCCCCAGGAAAGAAGTGGGAAGAGAAGACCATTGCCTCCTGGGAATCCAGCGCTGAAGAAGCGTGAGTCTGCTTTGTCTGTTGTTGTTGTCATTGTCAATGTTACGTGTTTATCAGTTATCAGTTTACTCTTCACCTGCGTAAAAATAATTGTCTGCTGTAAAGTGGTACACATACCATCTCGGTTTCCCTGAAGAAGAGCTGTTTTGTTTTGTTTTAAATCATAAAATGTACTATAAATGCATTGGCAGGAGCCCCAGTCCTAGTTAGAGGAAGACTCTTTGACTCTCCTCTGATGCAGAAGCCTCTCAGACTCCATTCGACCTTGTTTCACTTCTTGGAGGGCCCCAAACAGCCTTACCACCAGGACCAAAGCCACCCTAGATATGGCCATCTGAGTACAGGAAGCTTTGCTCTGTGGGCTTCCTCAACCTCTGTACCAGCTTATATTTGTTCTTACATAGGTGAAGGTAAGAGGTCAATCCCAGCAAAAGTGGAAGTTGGTGAAGGTGTCTCTTGTGAGCCACTTAGATGAGAAGCTGGAAGAGAGTTCTTTGGGATGAGAAAGTTTTTTTCCCTTTTATCTAACATCAGAATTCCTAAGGTTGGCCTTGAAGGAAAGCTTGCTTTTGTACTTTTGGAACTGGGAGTAGGTGACAAGGGGTTGTCAGCTGTGGCTTCTTTACCAGTTGGCCCTCTGCTTCCCCAGGGTGGACCTGCTTGGGGTCAGGTGGGCAGGAGTCCTGTCCTGAGCCCCAGAAAGGCAGTAGTCCAGCAGTTGGGACCAGGCTTGGCAACTGCCATGTCTAAACACAGACCTTTTCCACCAGGATTTCTTCCACCCTTGTCCTCTCTCCCTTCCTTGCTAGTCTGGATGTGAGGGCTCCAGAGTCCATTCTCTAGCAACAGTTTTTCTAATGTACACAATTCACTTTGAAGCAACTGAATTGACTCAGCAGATTTCCCTTCCTGCCCCTGGAACTATGAGAATTTCGAATTTGACTGAATCATGGGTCACTCCTGGTGGAGACAATGAAAAAGGAGGGAACCAGAAGTGAACAGGGAGGCAGAGCATTTTACAGTGGGGGCTGCGGAGTGCTGAAGGAAGCTGAATTTGCTCTGTGGTCTAAGCAGGGGATTGAAACCCATGTAAGCTGAGGAGTGGAGGGCATATCCCCTGGCACAAGCATTCTGGGGGCAAGGTTAAGGTCATATAATCTAGCTCTGTCTTCTAGGGAGGGCACAGAGAAAACAGTTAGCCTTCCCGGTAGCTTCAGTGTAATGTTTGTGCGTGGCTGTTAGCACAACTAGCACTGTCTTGGGTCCTTACAGTTTCTCCTGTCCTTCCCCTGACCCTACCCAGAACTGTATTATGCAGTGAATCGCTTCTCTGTCATCAAGGGCTTTGAGTTAATATACATTGTTTAATAATCATCAGGACCAGGTAGCTCTATGCTTCATTAGTCCCCAAACAATGATGAAAACCCTCCCTGACATATTGCCAGCACCCCCAAGACTACTTACCCATTCATCAGTCTTGGCTTAGAAGTGCACGCCCTGTTTCCAAGGACCCTGATTACACGGATCTGTCTGCCTCATTTGTCGCTCTCAAGATGCCTTCTCAGTTTGTGGGTACTTTTTGTTCCCTCTGTCCTCCAATATTTTGTCTCAAACATCCTGTCTTGGGACCCACAGTGCAACCTACAGGTGTCCAGCAGTTTTAAGTTAGGAATACTGTTCATCCGGATTTGTAGAAATCAGTCCTCACTTCATTAGAGGAAATGTATGTTTCCTTTTGTATTTGAGGCTCATGATCTGGTTGAAGCTATTGCTGGTACCAGTGGTTGGAAAGAGGCTCAAGGCTCTGCCTTTTCAAATGTGAGCAATAATGATTTTCCAGCCATCCAATGAGACTGGGAGTGTCTTGAAGATAGTGCCCATTCTGTGTTTCCCAGATCGTGTGCTGGGCACAGAGTGGCACCATGCACTGGCTTCACTGTCTTTGAAGAATAGTCTGAAATCTTTTTTTTTTTTTTTTTTTAACATTTGTATTTATTTGACTGTGTTGGTCTTAGTTGCAGCATGTGGGATCTTTCATTGTGGCGCATGGATTCTCCAGTTCTGGCTCGTGGACTTAGTTTCTCCATGGCCTGTAGGATTTTAGTTCCCTGACCAGGGATTGAACCCACATCCCCTGCACTTCAAGGTGGATTCTCAACCACTGAACTGCCAGGGAAGTCCCAGTCTGAATTCTTGGTGGAAGTCTTTGACATTTCCTGGATCCGTGTTATGTTCTTAACAATGTCTAACTTTACTTAATTCTGCTTAATTTATCCACATCTTTTCTGTTGTCTGTGCATTTGAGATCCAAATTTCAGTTCTTTGGCCATCACTTAGGAGCTGTATGACCTTGGGTAAAGCATTTCATTCTTATAGCTCTATTAGTTAATTTGGTAAATGGATGTATCTATATTGTTCCTGAAGAAAGGCACAGAACTAGCCCCAGATAACGGCTTTGAGCTTCCTTCCAACTTCGGAATATATGATGTTGATTCTGTTTCTCTGTTGTTTCTGGTTAAGGATTTTAATTTTAGGGTAATAGCATACTAAATTGGAATTGTTTAATTGAGAACAGTAATGTACTCAATTCTGTGTTGGGTTCTCATTAACTGCTTAGATTCAGCTCTAATTCCTGAAACATTTCAATTTAACACCCACTGTGCTGGAACAGAAAAGTAATTCAGTCAAGGTCCCTACCCTGAAGGAACTCACATTCTAGGAGAGGAATGGGGGTAATTAATTAATTCTTGGAGGGGATTATGAAGGAGATAGTACAGGGAAAATAATTTAATCTGCACCTTGAAGAATAAATAGGAATTTGCCCTTTAAACACGAGTAATTAGGTGACTTCAGGCAGAATAAACAGCATTTGCAAAGATAAAGAGAACTAAAAAACCATGACATGTTTAAGGAGCAAGAAGTCCTCTGTATTCCTTGAGCATAAAGTGTGTGTATGTGAGTGTTTGTGGGGGGAGTAAAGTGTGGAGAGCAGACTGTTGAAATGGAGAGGATTGGAATCGTGAAGGGAATAAATGAATCAAGTAACAGAGACATTATGTTGATTTCTGTGCTAATAATGAGAAATGGATAAGCAGGGGCATTCTGAGGTGTGCTCTGATTAACCTGATTTGATTCCACGGTTGTCAGCGGCTAAACCTGAATACAGGCAGGTGCCAAAAGTATAGTTAATAAAAACAAATGACTATGTTAAAAAGAACCTTTACCTTTTAAGTATATACACCGAAATATTTTTGTATGAAATGGTATGATTTACTTTGAGATAAGTCAGAGTTATCTCAAAGATGGAACTGTGTAGGTGTGAGAATGTGATTTGTAATAAGCATGTATTTGGACCTGTCCTGCTTCTGACACAGAGCTCCTGTAACCCTTGGATTTTCCATGATGAGACAGGTAAAGATGTCTCTTTTGTGAGTGAGTGACTTTTGGACCTACCTAAGGATGAGGGCTGTTTGCTCTGAGAGCCAACCATGTGATGAGAGGGTTGGAACCTTCAGTCCCACTGACATGACCCCGAGGGGTTAGAGGCTGAGCTCGGGCACCAGTGACCAATGATATCATCAAGAGTGCTTTGTAATGAGGCCTCCTCAAAACCGCAAAGGACGGGGTTCTAAGAGCTTCTGGTAGGTGAACATGTGGAGATTTGGGCAGAACGGTGAGCCTAGAGAGGGCATGGAAGCTCCCTTCCCTTCCCACATATCTTTGCCCTGTACATTTCTTTCATTTGCTTTTCCTAAGTTATATCCTTTAATAAGAAACCTAGTAAATTTTGTGGGTTGCTCTAATGAATTAATTGAACCCAAGGAGGGGGTTGTTGGAACCTCCTCTCTATAGCTGGTCAGTCAGAAGCACAGGTGGTGATAATATGGACTTGTGACCAACATCTGGAGAGAGAGAGAGCGTATGTGTGTAGGGGGTGGAGTGGGGTCAGTCTTGTGGACTAAACCTTTAACCTGTGGAATCTGATGCCCTCTCTGGGTAGATAGTGTCAGAATTGAATCGAAAATTAGATTCAATACCTGCTGGTATCCAAGAACTGCTCGAATGTGTGGGAACCCCAACCCCTGTGTTGGAATTGAGGTGCAGAACCTTTTATAGTGGGGTTGTTGATGAAGTAAGATTTGCTGTGATTATTGAAGCAGGATGATAAATACATGGAGTTCATGTATTCATATTTCCTGTTTTTATATGTATGTGACATTTGCCACGATAAAAAGTTTTTAAAAATTGTTAGCTGTGGGTATGTAATTCACAATTATATCATTTTATTTATTCATTCAACCTTCAGAAATTAATTGAGTATCTACTCAAAAAAGGTTCAAAACAATAGGTGTTTTGGAAAACTTTGTATCTTAGTACAAAGAGCTTGCCATCCAGGAGTGAAAGTGATATACACTAAATCAATATAAGATAAGTTGGAATAGTATAAATTCCATATCTTAAAGCAGGTCTCCATAAAGTACTGTGGAAGTTCTGGGAGAGATGTTTTTCCAGCTCAGGGGGTCAGGGAAGACTTCATAGTGAAGGTGGCATTTGAGCTTTATTCATTTACACACATTACTGACCCTTGTGCGTGTGCTCAATCGCTTCAGTCATATCCGACTCTTTGTGACTCTATGGACTGTAGCCTGCCCGGCTCCTCTGTCCACGGGGGCTCTCCATACTGGAGTGGATTGCCATGCCCTCCTCCAGGAGATCTTCCTGACCCAGGGATTGAACCTGAATCTGTTACGTCTCCTGTATTGGCAGCCAAGTTCTTTACCACTAGTGCTGAGAAGCCTTACTGAGCCTTACTATGTGCTAAGTACCATTCTCAGTCCTAAGGATCCAGCAGTGAACAAAGATGATAAAGATCCTACTCCTGTGAAATTTACATCTTAATGGGAACAGATAGACAACACATAATAGACATGTGTTATCAGGTGTTAGATGTTACAGAAGAAAAGAAGAGAGAGATGAGAGAGGAACAGAGCGATGTTACAGAAGAAAAGAAGTAGGGCATCATGAGGGAGATCAGCAGTGTCGGGGGGAAGGTCAGGGAAGGGGGTTACAGTGATAAGCAGGGTGGCCAGGTTGACATCTGGGCAAAGTGCTTCTGAGGGAACTGGCCAAGCGGGTATTCATGTGATGAGCATTCCCACTAAGGGCGAAGCTAGAGCAAAGACCCTAAGAGGGGAGCCTTCCTGGTGTATTTGCAGAGCAGTAAGAAGACCAGTGAGGCTGGAGCAGAGTGAACAAGGGTGAGAGGGCTAGGAGATGAGGCCAGAGAAGTAATGGGGAGGGCATGCTGGTGGTGGTGGTGCCAGAGTTGAGGGGCAGTTCTTCTAGGTAATCACAGGAACTTGGGCTGTTACTTTTAGTCAAATGAAAAGCCACTAAAGGATTTGGAGCTAAGATTGTGACATGATTTGGTTTAGACTTACAGTGATTCTCTGGTTGAGAGCAGATAGTAGGGGTGGGGACATTTTAAGAAGCTGTTGGTACAATCTTGGCTAGAAACACTGGTGACAGGCTGGAATGACAGCAGTGGATGTGGTGAGAAGCGGTCATACTTTGGTTAGGTTTTTTTTAGTTAGCTCTTACCGGAAGAACCGGACTTTCCAGGAGGTCCAGTGGTTAAGACTTCACACTTCCACTGTAGTGGGTGTGGGTTTGATCCCTTTTCAGGGAATGATGATCCCACATGCTGAGGGGCTCGGCCAGAAAAAAAATTAAAGGCAGAACAAATAGCATTTCCTGAAAGATTGGATGTGGGATTTCAGGGAAAGAGAAATATTTAAGGTGACTGAGGAGTGGAGTTGCCATCGAGAGAGAAGGAAGGCTGCAAGAATGGCAGTTTTGAGGAGGAGAGGGAAGACTGGGAGTTCTGTTTTGGACGTTATGTTTTATGTTTGGGATCTTCACTAAACATCTGAGTGGAAGTCAGGTAAGTAGATAGAGTTTAGGGTTTGGGAGAGAAAACTGAGCTGCAGCTGTACATTGGGAGTTACTGTCATAGAGCTGACATTTAAAGCTGTGATCTTGGATAAATTCATTCATCTAAGGAGTGACCAGGTGGTGCTAGTGGTAAAGAATCTCCTTGCCAATGCAGGAGGCATAGGAAACTCCAGCTTGATCCCTGGGTGGGGAAGATCCCCTGGAGGAGGAAATGGCAACCCACTCCAGTATTCTTGCCTGGGAATTCCCAGGGACAGAGGGACCTGGTGGGCTACAGTCCATAGGGTCACAAAGAGTTGGTCATGACTGAAGTGACTTAGCACTTAGCAAGGAGTGTATATCGGAGAAGGCGATGGCACCCCACTCCAATACTCTTGCCTGGAAAATCCCATGGGTGGAGGAGCCTGGTGGGCTGCAGTCCATGGGGTCGCTAGGAATCGGACACGGCTGAGTGACTTCACTTTCACTTTTCACTTTCATGCATTGGAGAAGGAAATGGCAACCACTCCAGTGTTCTTGACTGGAGGAACCCAGTCGGACAGGACTGAAGCAACTTGACAGCAGCAGCAAAGAGTGTATATAGGTAGAGAAGACCAAGTACGGCCCGTGGGCTATTACATTAAGAGAATCAACCAGCAAAGAAGCTTAGCTGCCAAGAACAGATATGTGAACCTGGGAAGTTGGTCCTCTAACTTGAGGGGTCAGCTTGCATAAGAACATGACGTTGGGGTAAAAACCAGATCGTATTGTGTTGGCCAAAAAGTCAATCGGATTTTTCCATATCTCTTACAGAAAACCTAATAGATAACCAGTGTTTTGTATTCATGTTTTTGAAAAATACTTCTCCTCTTCTATGGAGACTTATTCACATTTAGGTTGATAATGTCAGTGCAGAGTTTTAAATTCTGTTATCTAACTGGATTCATTAATTTACCCTCCTCTGCCTGTTTTTAGTGGGACTCCAATGAAATGGATGTTTCCTGTTGGGAGTACTCTCTTGTAAGGGCTCAAAACAAGGATCAGCAAAATTTTTCTCTAAAGGGCCAGACAGTATGTTTCTCAGGCTTTCCAGACCATAATGTCTCTGAGACAGCTACTCAGCTTGTCTGCTGTTGTGGGGAAGTCACTATAGACATGTAAAAGATGAACGTGGCTATGTTCCCATAACATTTTATCTACAGACACTGAATTTTGAATTTTATGTGACTTGCATGTGTCACAAAATACTATTCTTCTACTTTTCCCAACTATTTAAAATGTAAAATTCATTCTTCACAGGCTGTAGAAAAACAGGTGGCAGGCTGCATTTGGCCTACTGGCTGTGTTTTGCTGACCCCTGGCTTGAAAGATTTTTTTCCCCCACGTCAACTTTGAACTGGATCATCCTACCAAATGCACTGGTTTGTAATCAGTTACAAAGTGGGTTGGCCAGGCTCCTGTGAGTCAGTTGTCAGCCACTGTTTATGCTGATTTGCATGGTCCGTGTACCTTGTACATGACGTATTAGTTTCTTTGATGGGAGAGTGCCCCAGACGACCTCTAGGGTCTAGTTCACTTCCAAGACTCTAGTCCATTGATTTTCTTTCTTTTTTAAAAAATAATTTCATTTATAGCAGCTGTGCTGGGTTTTTGTTACCGCTTGAGCTTTTCTCTAGTTGTGGCGAGCGGGCCTCTCTCTGCAGTGGCTTCTCTTGCTGTGGAGCACGGGCTCTAAGGTGCAAGGGCTTCCGTAGTCGTGGAGCATGGGCTTAGCTGCCCCATGGCACGTGGGATCTTCCTGGACCAGGGATTGAACCGGGGTCTCCTGCATTGGCAGGTGGATTTTTTTTTTTAACCCCTGAGTTCTCAGGGAAGCCCCAATTTTCTTAAAAAATAAAAAATACTCAAAATTCTTTTGAAACTGTCCTCTGCAGCTTCTGTGGTCCCTTAGTTCCTCCCTGTGACTTCTCCCTCTCATTCTCCTTCACAGGTTCCTGGCTTGACCGTCCTATTCCTGTGTGCTCTGTCCTCAGCCTTCTTCTTCTCTTTCTCTACTCTCTCTTCCAGCAGTCTGTGGCTTCAGTTACCACCTCTGCACTGGAAACAAACTCATGTGTATGTTTAGCTCTGACTTCTGAGGTGTAAAGCCTTTCAAGGTTTCCTATTAGCTAAAAGCCCCCCCGCCCCCGCCCAATATTTGCTTATTTGGCTGCACCAAATCTTAGTTGCAGCATATGAACTCTTAGCTGAGGTATGTGGCATCTAGTTCCCTGACCAGGAATTGAACCCAGGCCCCCTGCATTGGAAGCATGGAGTCTTAGCTCCTGGTCCACCAGGTAAGTCCTTCCGTTAGCTAGAATGTTAAAATCCAAACTCCTTAAGACTTACCTGGTGGTCCAGTGGATTAAAATCTGCCTACCAGTGCAGGGGACACGGGTTTGATCCCTGGTCCAGGAAGATCCCACAGGCCATGGGACAACTAATCCCGTGTACTGCAACTACTGAGCCTGAGCTCTTGAGCCTGTGCTCTGCAACAAGAGAAGCCATGGCAATGAGAAGTCCATCTACGCAACGAACAGTAGTCCCAGATTGCCGCAACTAAAGAAAATCTGTGTGAAGCAATGAAGACTCAGCAAAGTCAAAAAAAAAAAAAAACCTCTTAGCCCGCCCATACTAACTGCCCTTGCACTGCCTGCCAGCTGGCTTGGGTCGTTGGGCAGCTCCCAGCTCATCAGCCATCATTCTGCTGCCTTGTCTTTGCCATCACTGCCCCCCTCCTTGCTGCTGTTCTCCCTCTGGCTTATTCTCAGGACACAACAAACATAAACCCTTCCCTTTGAGAGCCCATGCAGAAGGCCACTTACTCTGCAAGATTCAGCTCAAATGCCTGTACCTCTTGGAAGCCTGTCTCATGAACAAGGTTAACCATTTACTCTGTGTGCTCACAGTGTCTTATGCACATTTCCATTGTGGCACTTGCCTTATTGCTGTAATTGTTAGGTCAAAAGTATGTGAATATTGGTTGAGAATCAAATACATTCATAAATTGATAACCTTCACTAGACTTAATTCCTGGGAGCAGAATCTGGGTCCTCACTAATTTTTGTAGCCTCAGAGCCTGACATTTAGAAGGTGCTTAATTTGTATTTTAAAAAAAATGAATGACTTTGATGCAAAATACAAGATAGACCTTTTTATGATTATATTTTGTCTGATGCTGGGAAGGATCGAAAGCAAAAGGAGAAGAGGGTGACAGAGGATGAGATGGTTGGATGGCATTAGCAATTCATTGGACATGAACTTGGGCCAACTCTGGGAGCTAGTGAGGCACAGGGAGGCCTGGCGGGCTGCAGTCCATGGGGTTGCAGAGTCAGACAGGACTTAGCAACTGAACAACAACAACAAATGATTATATTTTATGTTTTCAAATAGATTCATCTTCTTCTGTTGTAGGAGGAAAATCCTTCCAAAGATGGTCTCCCATTCAGAGCTGAGGAATCTTTTCTGTTCAGCTGATGCGGTGTGCTTTGATGTGGATAGCACCGTCATCCAAGAAGAAGGAATTGATGAGCTGGCCAAATTCTGTGGAGTGAGGATGCCGTGTCAGAAATGTAGGAACAGTATTTATTCACCTTATGGAATGATAGAGGATTGCAAAAGAAGAGTGACTTTTGAATGACACACAGGACTAGAGCCACAATTCCCTGATTTTAGTCCCTTCCTTTGAAACATGGGCACTGGGTTATTTTCTTCCATCACTTAGAGCTGAATTTGTTGGTGTAGTACATCATCCAACCATCCATTTATATAAATATATATATATATATATGTATATGGGCTGATATAAATCTATGTGTGTGTGTGTGTGTGTGTGTGTGTATGGGCTTCCCTGGTAGCTTGGCCTGTAAAGAATACACCTGCAATGCAGGAGACCTGGTTCGATTCCTGGGTTGGGAAGATCCCCTGGCGAAAGGATAGGCTACCTACTCCATTATTCATGGGCTTCCTTGGTGGCTCGGTTGGTAAGGAAGCTGCCTGCAATGTGGGAGACCTGGGTTCAATCCCTGGGTTGGGAAGATTCCTTGAAGGAGGGCATGGCAACCCACTCCAGTATTCTTGCCTGGAGAATCCCCATGGACAGAGGAGCCTGGTGGGCTGCAGTCCATGGAGTCACAAAGTTGGACATGACCGAGCAACTAAGCATATATATATATATATATATATATATATATATATGTATATTTGGCATACTACATGGCTTTCAGGACCTCAGTTCCCTCCAACCAGGGATCAAGCTTGTCTCCCTGCAGTGGAAGAATGGCATCCTAACCAGTGGACTTCTGGGGAGTTTCCCATTTATACACATATTTATGCCCCCAAAGTGTATATATAACCCTAATATATACACTGTGACAAATAAATATGGATGACATACCCTTAGCTTGGCCAGGGGAATGATGACCACAAATAACTAAAGAAAATAACCTAGCGGATCTCCAGGGGTCCAGTACTTTGTGTCATGGTTGAAAGTATGGCCTTAGAGCTTTGCTAGAAAGCTAGTTTTGGTTCAGAGTCTCCACGGATGCCCAGGTGAGAGTTCCTTCCTCCCTTCGCTCTCCCCTGTGCCACCCACACTCACTAGGTCCTGGACCATTTCATGTTCAGCTTCATCTGATGCAAGCCTGCTGGCCTAGTAAACCAAGCTATACAATTTAGTTTATGATAGCAGCATCAGAGCTGCTCCAAAATGTATATAAATCAACAGTGGTAAATACTGTAGATTTTTATATATATATGCAAAAATATACGCACACTATTCTTACATCATCTGTGACATTTTTTTATCTGTATACTTTAAAAATTATTGCTTGTTTATTTTGGCTGTCCTGGATCTTTGTTGCTGGGCATGGGCTTCTGATTACAGTGATTTCTCTGGTTGTGGAGCACAGGCTCTAGGGCAGGCTTCAGCAGTTGCAGCTCCTGAGCTCCAGAGCACCAATTCAATAGTTTTGGCTCACGGGCTTAGTTGCTTCACAGCATGTGGTATCTTCCTGGACCAGGGATCAAACTGGTGTCTTCCGCATTGGCAGGCGGATTCTTTACCACTGAGCCACCAGGGAGGCCCCTGTATACTTTTCTTTGATGTGATTGTTTTTAACATGCTAAATTACATGTGTGTGTGTGCGTGTGTGTATAAAGAGTACTGGCCTTTAGTCTCTTTCTTAGTTTACAAGTGCTCACGGCTTCTAAGGAAGGTACCTGTGGATAGTACATGCGTTTTTCTCAGCTCACTGGATGGTGTATTTGTGGATGCAGAATACTAATGTGATTCTCAAGCAAACCCTCCATAGTGTATCCCTGGCCCCACTCACTCCCATGGCAACGTAGCACGTCTCTTGTATGGTGGGGCACCGTCCTTGTTGGATGGACCTTGTGAGGAGCTGGGGAGGGTGGGCATGTAAACTTTGACGACAGCTGACTTGGCTGGCTTGATTATTGGGTCTTCCTCCTTCTAGGACACGGCAGGCCATGGGTGGGGCAGTGCCTTTCAAGGCTGCCCTCACACAGCGCTTAGCTCTGATCCAGCCCTCCAGGGAACAGGTGCAGAGGCTCCTAGCAGAGCACCCCCCGCACTGACCCCCGGCATACGGTAAGGGATGCCCAGTCTGGGGACACTGCCTGTCTATCAGCACCTGCATTTGGGGGCATGTGCTTCATTACTGTAGAGCTTCCGTGTGGTTCTTTCAGTACTTGTGAATGGTCTTGTCTGGCTGGTTGGTCCTGCCTATGTCTGCCTTCCCTCTCTCCCAACAGAGAGCCAAAATCTCTTCTTCATCTTGTGTTTCTAGGTCCACGGGCAGAACAGAGTTGTGGAATGGTTTCCTAAAGCAGTCAAGCCCCACCCACTAATTTCTAAGTGCATTTAGAAAAACATATATGGAACATTAATTCACTAGGCGATATACCTTATCTGATGTACCTTGGACAGATGCATTAGGAGAAAATACATATTTGAGTTTCCTTTTCACGTTTCCTGTTTTCACTTTTGTATTGATCAACATTTGGTATTTGCAGTTTCTTTTTTTTTTTTTTTACAGGGAGCTAGTAAGTCGCCTACAAGAACGAAATGTTCAGGTTTTCCTGATATCTGGTGGCTTTAGGAGCATTGTGGAGCATGTTGCTTCAAAGCTCAACATTCCATCAACCAACGTATTTGCCAATAGGCTAAAGTTCTACTTTAATGGTAAGACTTTCATGGTCACATTTTCCCCTCTAATCAGTTTTAGTATTTAATGTCTGTTGGAATGCAGCTTCAGCAAGGTGGCGTTGGAATTAAATGCTGAGATAGAGGGTTCTCTTTACTGATGTCTTTCACACCTTGGTATCCTTTACTCTGCAAGGTACACTTAGGGCATCATCTCTCCTACCTTCAGTATCCATAAAATCATCTATCTGTATATACATGTCTGCATTTTAGTAAATAATGTCATATAGCCTATATGACTTATTTTGTTATTCGGTATATTTCAGTTTTATGAAAGCTCTCATGTATTAGAGCCAATTTGGCTCATGTGTTTGACTCAGGAAGGAGAGTTAATTTGTGAGCAAGTTACTGCACTGTAGCTGCCTTTGGAGGCGCCTCCTGGCCCCTCTCTGACCATCACAGAGCCACAACTGTGATCTTCTCGTCATCTTAAGATGTCCCCAGTTATGTCAAGGGGTGGCTGGCATTCTTAAAACCAAATGGTATTAATTAAAAACATTTAAATGTGTTACTAGAACACTTTTGAAGAGTTTATAAAATAGAGATAATTTTAAAAAGAGTAGAGTATAAGTGTATTATTGTAAGATGTAAATAATCCATCAAATGTAAATTAGAATCTCCTCTTAGAAGAAATTATATAATAACATGTTTTAAATTAATATATTATTGTTTCATGGTGTTCTGGCATTCAATAAGTTTTGAGACTTGCTATACTGGAAGCTTAGAAGATAAAACCAATTAACATGCAGGATGTTTATCACCTAAAGGAATAACCTTGACAAGAAGTTTGTAATTTAAAAGCATAGCTTGTTCATTCTGAGAAATAAGTGTGGAAGTCCAGGCTATGTTACTTTATCAAAGGCCATTTTTAGCTTTGCCAGTGGTATGTAAATGAGAATATCATCTATGCAAAAAAGTGACCCTACTGATCTAAATCTGTGGATCTGTTTTATAGGTGAATATGCAGGTTTTGATGAGACGCAGCCAACAGCTGAATCTGGTGGGAAAGGAAAAGTTATTAAATTTTTAAAGGAAAAATTTCATTTTAAGAAGATCATCATGGTTGGAGATGGAGCCACAGACATGGAAGCCTGTCCTCCTGCTGTATGTATTAAGCACACTAATTTTTTTTGCAGCTTGTGAGAATGAAACAAAAACCTGTATTACCATAAAACAAAAAACCAAAATAAATAAAACACAGTCAATCTCAATATATTAATTGACTTTTTGCAAACCCAAGCAAGGTTGCAAATAAGGAACTTAAACCCCATTTAAAACTTCCAAAGACCCCTTTTCCCTGCAGTATGGCTGCTGCCTCTTAGCCCAAGTATGTGCTCAATGAGGTTTGGTTTCATTTCCACAATTAATGCAGCTCTTATGCTACAACCAGAATTTATGTTTTATATTTGATAACTATTTCCTCATACATTATCTCATTTAATCTTCATAACAGCCCTGTGAAGTAAAAAGTATCATCTTTTCCCTTTGACTGATGGGGTAACTGAGGGTCATGGAGATTTGATACCATGCCCACATTAAAGCATTTTATTCTTCTTCTATAATTACATTGCTTTCTGAGACTAGCAGGAAACAAGTGCTGTGTGTGTGTGTGTGTGTGTGTGTGTGTGTGGGCGTGTGCTCAGTTGCTCAGCTGTGTCCGACTCTTTGGGACCCCATGGACTGTAGCCAGTACCTTAAGTATCACATGTCCATTTCACATAGGACCGTGACTCTAACATTTTGTTCTACCTTAAAAAAACTGAACCAGAAATATAGCAGTGAACGTTTCGCTACCTAGTTTCCTCAGATCTAAAAATAACATCTGTCTGTCAATGATTAATCAAAAGTGGTTAAAGAATTTTTGGGGATCCTTTTAACATTACTTGAGTCAGTTTGAAATAATGCGTTCTTAAATGGTTTACGGTCAATGTCAGGGTCGACTAAGTACTGAAAGCCAGGCTATCAGTGGATATCAGACAATGCAGGGTTCTCTCAGGGGCCCTGAGTCCCGGTATCCAAGAAGGACAGACTTACAAAGTACAGAAGATCCTAGCGGTCAGAAGGTGACACAGCCCGACTGGACCGAGGGAAGGTGGTGTGTGTGCAGGTCTGTAGCCCTGGAAGGTGGTCCGAGGAATCTGCGCCCTAATGAAGGGGTTCCCCAACCTTTGTGGCACCAGGGACCGGTTTCGTGGAAGACAGTTTTTCCATGGATTGGGGGTTGAGGGGTGGAGGATGGTTTCTGGATGATTCAAGGGCTTTGCATTTATTAATGCCGCCACTGACCTGACAGAAAGTGGAGCTCAGGAGGAGTGCAAGCGATGCGGAGTGGTTTGTAAATACAGATGAAGCTTCTCTCACTCTCCTGCTGCTCACCTCCTGTGTGCAGTATCAAGTGCGCGGCCTGGGAGTGGAGAGCCCTGCCCTAAAGGGCATTAGCAGTCGCCATGTGGAAGCCAGGCAGAACTTGGCGGGGAGGGCTTCTAGAGGGAAGGGAAGTAGCAGAGCACAGTCTTGATGTACTAGGTGCAGTCTCGGGCTGGCCAGTGGGCAGGGAGGTATGGGAGTGGGCTTTCTCTTCAGCAAGAGAAGACCCCATGCACCAGGCTCTCTGGTGTTACCTCTGGGTCATGGGAAGTCCTGGAAGCCTCTAGACCAAGAAGGAACAAGTCAGGGTATTAGGACAGCGGAAATGGTGCTGGCCTGCAGAGGGCTGCCACAGAGGCAGGACTTCAAGAGGCTCGATTTATCTAAATGTAAGAATCTACTTATTTTCCCCCATTGTATAGTATGAAAATAAAAATGAAGAGAAAGGGCAAATAAGATAAATCTGTACTTCTAAATCAGTGTATATTGTGTCTGTGTCCTGGCAGAAAAAAGAGAAAATATCACTTAAAAAGACCATTGACTACAGGATTTCCCTTGGAGAAGGGCATGGCAAACCACTCCAGTATTCTTGCCTGGGAAATCTTGTGGACAGAGGAGCCTGGTGGGCTACAGTCCATGGGGTTGCAAAAGATTCAGACACAACTTAGTGACTAACAACAGTGAGCCTTCCCTGGTGGTCCAGTAGTTAAGATTCCACTTTCCAGTGCAGGGGTATGGGTTTGATCCCTGGTTGGGGAACTAAGATTCCACATGCTGTGAAGGTGCAGCCAAAAGAATTTCAAAAGATCATTGGCTAAAAGAAGGTATCACTGAGAAGAAATGAAAGAAATAATGCACCTTTAAATCATTCTACCAGTGAAAAATAGAGTGCTGCTAACGTACTCTGGGGTTGTCATCTCCTTCAGCCCAGGATAACAGCCTCCCTTCTTTCTTTGAAATTGGCCTAGATGTGATTGCCACCCAGTTTAGAACTCAAATGTTTACCACCTGGTGTGGTTTTGTTTACTTTTTAAAAAATATTTATTTGGCTGTGCTGAGGCTCCGTTGTGGCACTTGAGATTTTTAGTTGAGCAAATCGGATCTAGTTCTCTGACCAGGGATTGAATGCAGGCCCCCCTGCATTGGGAGCATGGAGTCTTAACCACTGGACTACCAGGGAAGTCCCTATTTAAAAAAAAAAAAAATATATATATATATATATATATATATTTGGCTGTGCAGGGTCTTAGATGTGGTGTACAGGATCTAGTTCCCTCACCAGGAATTGAATCTGGGCCCCCTGCATTGGAAGCAAGAAGTCTTAACCACTGGACCACCGAGGGAAGTCCCAGGTTTTATTTTTGTAAGCGGTTGTCTTGATTTTCCGAGGACTTCAGTTCTGAAGCCCACAGTATCCAGCTGAATGCTTCTGCTGCAGTGGTGGTCAGACTTATTTATTCATGTGGTGGGAGGAGGGGAGGAGGTGAACAGGCTCACAGGGAGCTGGAGAGGGAGGCATCCCAGGTGATGCTGGGCTCACCTGTCTTTGTTCAGAGTTTCTTTTCAGTAATACTTATTTCCCCAGGCTGCTGCTGTCTCTCTTTCTTTCTCTCCTTATAAACTATTTCCCTTTGTTTCTCTTCGTAGGATGCTTTCATTGGATTCGGAGGAAATGTGATCAGACAGCAAGTAAAGGATAATGCGGAATGGTACATCACTGATTTTGTAGAGCTTCTGGGAGCACTGGAAGAATAAGATCCATTTTTATAAAGTTCATAACTTCAGGTTAATTTTTTAAAGTTATGCAATTTGATACTGTTTGCTTCCAATTGCTGATTACAACCCAATCTATGAATTTGGTATTGATTATCTGTACCTCCAAGTGAACAATAGTTAGGGCTCATAACGTTGTGGTTTGTTTTTTTAAACTGTAGTCCCAGTATTATTATGACCATTTAATTGCCTGGAGAGTTTTATAATGTGAATTCTTTATCAATCTATCAATTCTTTATCAATCAATCAATTCTAGCTCTCTTTGATTTGAAGCCTTTGGAAGGTGAATGGTAGATTAAACACCTTCACTATTGGAAATGTGGATTAGGCAGCTTTGAAGAAATTGGTTTTCCCTTTATATATGAATAAAAGTTTATCCACATATCAAAACAGATTTGTAGTTTTTCTGTTTGTTTGTTTGTTTGTTTTTTGAGCCACACCACTCAGCTTGTGGGATCTCAGTTGCCTGACCAGGGATTAAACCAAGGCCTTTGGTTCAATTCTGAGTGAAAGCTCAGAATCCTAACCACTGGACTGCCAGAGGAATTTCTGATTCGTCGAATTTTAATTCTGCCTATCATGTATTTCAGTATCCAATATTTCAGATACTTTAAGTATTTGAGTAGAAACAACCTCCAGGCAAGGAACCTAGGGGTGGAGATCCTGCTGAGCACAGGGCTGGTCACAGCACATCCACTGTCAGCCCCACCCCTGGGGGCGGTGTTGAGTGAGAGGGATGGAAGCCCTTTTCTTCCCTCTTGGTATTTGTCACACAGGAAATGTTACAAAGGCTTTTTTAAAAAAAGGTAACAGTGGAGCCTTGAAAGTACTGACCTTAAAAGATGGATATTTGAGCTCAGCTCGGTGTCTGTGATGACCTAGAGGGGTGGGAGGGAGGCTCAAGAGGGAGAGGATATATGTTTACTGATGTACCTGAACTTAGCTGATTCACGTCGTTGTACAACAGAAACACAACCTTATTGTAAAGCAATTATACTCCAGTTTTTAAAAATGGATATTTGATAACAACATGAATGAAAAGAACTAAACACAAATTTTATTCATTTCAAATAAAGATCAGCTTTTCCCTTAAATAAATTAAGGAATAACTCATCAGAACTTATACGAACCATTTCTTTCTTTTTTCTGAAATACTGATTTATTTGGCTGGGCCAGGTCTTTGTTTTGGCACTCAGGATCTTCTAGTCGGGACCTTTGAACTGTTCACTGTGGCATGTGGAATCTAGTTCCCTGACCAGGGGTTGAACCTGGGTCCCCTGCATTGAGAATGAGGAGTCTTAGCCACTGGACTACCAGGGAAGTCCCTGAACTATTTCTGAACTATTTCACAAATGGTTTGGAGGATCCAAAAGGCCAGGTTCATGTTTATTCTGAGCAGTGGCCTTAAAAGGGACGTTTCAGAACATGCTTTGAAAATCTGAGATTTTATACTCTTGCTGGTTTGAAAATTTGAGATTTAATACACTCCCTGGTGAGAAACTGGGGGACGACGAAGACACACAGGTTTCGGAAGAGGCAGCCTCGAGTGGACACTGTTGGATAATTAAGTAGCAAAGGCCAGAAGAGTTTAACATCAGAAGAGATTTGAAAAATGTATAATTTAACCAAATAATCAACTTTGGTCAAATAATCAGATCATTATTTAGCCAAATAATCAAATCAGATGAACCAAACCTCCTTCTAAATCGGAGTTTCTGGAGGAGAGCTTATGACATAGGTTTGGCAACATTTAAATGAGACCACAGACAAGAGGGCGGTTGTTTCGCCATTGTGAGCTCTCACTGGCAGCTCTCCTCAAAGCTGTTTCACAGCTTTAGTGCCGCAAAGTGGGCAGGACCAAGCAGGCCGGACTGTGGAGAGCTCCACAAACTGCCTCAGCCTTGGCCACCGCCCTGCAGGTAGGAGCTGGAGCAAGCCCGGCGGAGGGGTGGAGGACAGGGCTTCTGTCCAACCCCCTGCCCTCCGTTTCTAACCACCAGGCTTGAGAAGCGGCCTAAACAGAAGGTGCATGCTGAATGTGGCTCAGGGGTGTCTGATCTGTCGAGGAATCGTGAGACCCACAGAGAACCTCTTACACCAATCACACGGCCCCTCCTCCTGCCCCCAGGCTGCCCAGCTCTCACTGGCTGCCCAGAAGCAGCAGGCACAGTCCTGTCTTTGTTGTGTCGGGGGTGAGTCTGACACGTCCTAACAACCGAGCTAACCTCTTCCATGCTTTTCTCATTCTGGACTCACTGGAAACAGCCACAGAAAAGCTCTTCCAGGAGTTCTGTATACAGTGGCCCCAAGACAGGGTTCAGAAGGCGGTGACAGTGTTATGTGGTTTCCTATCCTTGTGACGTCTATCATTTTTCATTCTGAACAGATTAACATTGAGAATTGGGTTCAAACCAGTCAATCCTAAAGGAAACCAACCCTGAATATTCATTGGAAAGACTAATGCTGAGGTGGAAGCTGGAAATACTTTGGCCATCTGATGCGAAGAGCCCACCCTTTAGAAAAGAACTTAAGGCTGGGAAAGATTGCAGGCAAGAGGAGAACAAGGCAAAAGGGGATGAGATGGTTGGATGGTATCACTGCCTCAATGGACATGAACTTGAGCAAACTCCTGGAGACAGTGGAGGAAAGGGAAGCCTGGTTTGCTGCAGTCCATGTGATCACAGAGTTGGACATGACTGAGTGACTGAACAATTCTCTCTTTCAGTGGAGACAAGTGTTTCTTCACAACCTCTCGGGAGGCCCACTTGGCTGCCACTCCCAGAGCAGGGCACAGCACTCTAGATCTTGGGTAGGAGTGGAGCAGGAGATGCCAGAGATAGAAAAGGTCGGCCTCAGTCGTGATGGCATAGCGTGGTAGCTCTTGCCTCTGTGACCCTCAGAATCTTTATGATCAGGTTCAGCAAATTTGGAGAGTCATCTTGTCACAAGTCACACTGCTTTTTTTTTTTTTTTAAGGTTTTTTTTTTCTTTGACGTGGACTATTTTTAAAGTCTTTATTGAATTTATTACCATAGTGCTTCTGTTTTATGTTTTGGGTGTTTTGGCCTCGAGACATGTGGAATCTTAATTCCTCGACCAGGGATCAAACCTGCACCCTCTGCACCAGAAGGCAGAGTCTTAACCACTGGCCTGCCAGGGAAGTTCCAAGTCACGCTGCTTATTTTCACATTTTCCAAGATGTGTTCAACTGTTTCCTCGTGTGATTTTCACAGCCTTGTGGTCAGCAGTATAGAGGTCACTGTCCTATTTTTGACAGATAGGAAGCAAGCTCACAAGTCAATGACTACTATGAGCTCTCATTCAGAGCTGGAACCCAGACCAGGGATTTGGACAGCCTCCTCTATCTCTTGCATGACTAGAGCATAAACTATTTGCTGGGGCTGAAGAGTCCACCCTAAGTTGTGATCACAGGTGTTAACATAATACACAGAAGAAATTTTACCTCTGAGGATTGAAGACCATTGTGCAAAAAATTCAAGTGGTTTCTTTTTAAAAAAAAATTGTTTGTGGTTGAACTGGTTCTTCATTGCTGTGTGTGGCCTTTCTCTAGCTGGCGGCGAGTGGGGATTGCTCTTCACTGCAGTGCGTCGGCTTCTCGTGGTGGTGGCTTCTCGTTGCAGTGTGCAGCTTTAGGGCACACCAGCCTCCGGAGTTGCAGTGTGCAGGCTCATGTGGAATCTTCCTGGACCAAGGATCAAACCTGGGTCCCCTGCTTTGGCAGCTGTACCACCAGGGAAGTGGTTTCATTTCTAATGGTTACTGAACTCTGGAAAAGTGCTAGTTTTAGTACTAGTTTGACCACAGTTTCCAACTCAGAACGTACATATATGTATATACATATTTGTGTGTATATGTATATATATTTGTATGTATGTATATATATATTTTTGGCCATGCCATGAGGAAAATAGGGGATCTTAGTTCCCTGCCCAGGGATTAAAGCCACGCCCCCTGCATTGGAAGCACAGAGTCTTAACCACTGGACCACTAGGGAAGTTTTTGTCTCCCTTTAATCAATACATTGCTTTTATGGAGCTTTTCTAGGCAGATCATATTTCTAAGGACTTATAGAACACGAAAAATAGGAGTAAAGTCGCTGCCCTTCTTTCTGAGAGCTCTGTGTATTTTCCAGTTAGAACTGACGGTCTCTTTTCTTTCCTTTTCCCTTCCTTCCCTTTCTCCCTGTTTCTTCTATTGACTCATCAAGCATCTTATTGAACATCTACTATGTCTCAGCCAGAAACTGAAATTATCAATTTAATAATAAAGGTGAAAGTTTAATGTAGAATTGAAGAAAAAGAATCTTTCACAGGCAGCTGTGAGGATAAGGGAAAAGAGGTAGGTTCTATCAAGTCCGAGTTGGGAGGAGAGCAAAGTGAGGTTCCAAGAGGGCTTGTAAGAAATAGAGGGATGATGTCACATGAACTATAATTAAAAATGAGTTGGCTTGTATAAATAATAATCACCAGGCTTATACCCAGTGAGTGGAAAATGAGTTTGGAAGTTTTAAATATTGCCAGGGAAAGTTACTAGTTGGACAAATTAATAAGATTTGTTCTACTCCAAGGGTTTAATAAAAGAATTTTACAAATTGGATAGGAATTGCTAAAATAAAATATTAATTTGATAAATTAGCTTATTTATAGACCACTCCTGTCAAAGGTCACCAAGTGACCACCATGTTACTAAATTAATATTTGTTTTCAGCCTTCATCCAACCCAACCTTGCACTAGTGTTTGACACAGATAATCTCATCCTTGATGGACCTTCTTCACTTGTGTTTCATGAAATCCCACTTTTGAGTTTCTTCCTGTTTCCTTGGTGGTTTCTCACTCTCCCTTCTTTACTTCTCCCTGTTTGTCTTCACCTTGGTCCTCTTCTCTATCTATACTCACTCCTCATTGATTTTTTTAAAAAGTATTTTTGGCTGCACTGGGTCTTTATTGCTACACATGCAGGCTTTCTTGAGTTGTGAGCAGGGCCACTCTCCAGTTGCAGCACTCAGGCTCCTCATTGCAGTGGCTTCTCTGATGGTGGAACACAGGCTCTAGGCACACAGGCTTCATTAATTGTATTGCACAGACTTAGTTGCTCCACAGCATGTGGAAGCTTCCCTGACCAGGAACTGAACCCATGTCCCCTGCCTTGGAAGGCTGATTCTCAACAACTGGACCACCAGGGAAGCCCTGTCCATTGACTTTCAGTTCTATATGCTGACAGTTCTAACTCCAGGCCAGATGTGCTCCACATTTGAGACTCACATACCTGACTGCCCACCTGACACCTCCACTCGGGTATCTGCATAGACATGTCAGACTCAAAAGAAGCAAAATTCCTGATCTTCACACCTCAGATCTTTTCCACCTTCAGCCTTCCCCATCATTTCAGTTGCCAAGGCCAAACTAAGTCATTAACATTTTTTTTCCCCTCATCCACATTCCAAAATCAGTTGTTCATCAGATCATCTTGGCTGTGCTGTCAGAGTATATATAGAATCTGACCATTCTCCCTACTTCCACTGCTACTCCTCATCTGGGCCACCACTTACAATGTAAGTCAGACCATGCCCTTCCTCTGCTCAAAACCTTCCAGTGGATCCTGCCTCAGAGTAAAAGCTCTTCCAGTGGCCTCCAACCCTCTATGGATCCAGCTTCGTGACCTCTTCTTCCACCAGCCACAGTGGTCTCCACTGCACACCAGGCAGGAGCCAGCCTTAGGGCCTATGTTGTAGCCATCCCCTCAGCATGAAGGGATTTCTCCCCAAACACTGGCTAACTTACTCACCTCCTTCAAGTTTAAGCTTAAATCTCAGCTTTTCAGTGAGGCCAACTCCGACCAAACATTTTTAATATTATGTACTGCCCCTCCCAGCCCACCCCCAGATTCGTGATCCCCGTTACCCATTCTACCTTCTTCCGCTATGGCATTTATTCAACTTCTGCCATACCATGTAACTTACAAAGTTTTGTATTTAATTGCTAGTCTCCTTTCACTGGCTCTTGAGAAACCTATATGCAGGTCAGGAAGCAACAGTTAGAACTGGATATGGAACAACAGACTGGTTCCAAATAGGAAAAGGAGTACGTCAAGGCTGTATATTATCACCCTGCTTATTTAACTTATATGCAGAGTACATCATGAGAAACACTGAGCTGGAAGAAGCACAAGCTGGAATCAAGATTGCTGGGAGAAATATCAATAACCTCAGATATGCAGATGACACCACCCTTATGGCAGAAAGTGAAGAGGAACTAAAAAGCTTCTTGATGAAAGTGAAAGAGAGTAAAAAAGTTGACTTAAAGCTCAGCATTCAGAAAACTAAGATCATGGCATCTGGTCCCATCACTTCATGCAAATAGATGGGGAAACAGTGGAAACAGTGTCAGACTTTATTTTTTTGGGCTCCCAAATCACTGCAGATGGTGACTGCAGCCATGAAATTAAAAGACGCTTACTCCTTGGAAGGAAAGTTATAAGCAACCTAGATAGCATATTCAAAATCAGAGACATTACTTTGCCGACTAAGGTCCGTCTAGTCAAGGCTATGGTTTTTCCAGTGGTCATGTATGGATGTGAGAGTTAGACTGTGAAGAAAGCTGAGTGCCGAAGAATTGATGCTTTTGAACTATGGTGTTGGAGAAGACTCTAGAGAGTCCCTTGGACTCCAAGGAGATCCAACCGGTCCATTCTAAAGGAGATTAGTCCTGGGTGTTCATTGGAAGGACTGATGCTAAAGCTGAAACTCCAGTACTTTGGCCACCTCATGTGAAGAGCTGACTCATTGGAAAAGACCCTGATGCTGGGAGGGATTTGGGGACAGGAGGAGAAGGGGATGACAGAGGATGAGATGGCTGGATGGCATCACGGACTCAATGGACATGAGTTTGAGTAAGTTGGTGATGGACCGGGAGGCCTGGTGTGCTGTGATTCATGGGGTCTCGAGTTGGATATGACTGAGCAACTGAACTGAATTCAACTTTCACTGGACTGCAAGCTTCACAAGGACAGGGATCATGTTTTGTTTATGTTATTCCAAGTGCCTGGTATTGGGTACATAACAGAAACTCAATGTTTGTTGAATCGAATGAAGGCCAAAACCCAATTTTTAACTGCCTCAAGTTGTGAAACCTAATGACTTAATTAGAACAGAAATCGCTCAAGACTCTAGAGAAGAATACTCTGATAGAATTCCATTTTAGACTTGGCTTATTGCTCTGTGCTTTTTTGAACAGAAAGATTAAGAAAGCAAGACAAAAAGAGAGTAGCAAACTATTTCTAAAGATCAGTTTTTCATAAGCTATTGATATTCAGCACCTAGACATCCAGGTTCTCACTCTGAATGGCCCATGGATGAGCAGTCAGCTAGATGAGGCCGTTTAGGGAGGTTCTCAGGAGAAGGCAATGACACCCCACTCCAGTACTCTTGCCTGGAAAATCCCATGGGCAGAGGAGCCTGCTAGGCTGCAGTCCATGGGGTCGCTAAGAGTCGGACACGACTAAGCGACTTCACTTTTACTTCTCACTTTCATGCATTGGAGAAGGAAATGGCAACCCACTCCAGTGTTCTTGCCTGGAGAATCTCAGGGACGGGGGAGCCTGGTGGGCTACCGTCTATGGGGTCGCACAGAGTCGGACACGACTGAAGCGACTTAGCAGCAGCAGGGAGGTTCTCAAGCCCAGTTAGTTTTATGTATCACCTTGTCTGGCCTAATGTATGCCCAGACAAGTGGCAAAACTTTATTTCTAGGTGTGTCTGTCAGGGTTTTCTTGGGATTAGCAGGAGATCCCGTAGACGGTCAAGTGCACTGCCCTCCCCAGTGTGGGTGGTATCACCCCATCCACTGGGGGCCCAACTGGAACAAAAAGGTCAAAGGAGGGCGAATTCACTCTCTTCATGAGCTGGATGCCTACCTTCTGCTCTGATACTACAGCTTCTGGTTCTTAGGCCTTTGACCTCGGACTGGGACTTACATCATCTGCTCCCCCTGATTCTCAGGCCTTTGGACTTGGACAGAATCCTACCACTGGGACTCGGTTTGCCAGCTGGCACACAGCAAACTATGGAACTTCTTGATTTCCATAATGGCACAAGCCAAATCCTATAATAAATCTCCTCTTAAATACATCTTTCAGAAAAATTTTTATTGAAGTAGTTGATTTATAATGTTAATTTCTGCTGTACAGCAAAGTGTCTCAGTTATACATACACACACACACATTCTTTTTCATATTCTTTTCCATTATGGTTTGTCACAGCACATTGAATATAGTTCCCTGTGCTATACAGTAGGTCCTTGTTATTGCCCATCCTATGCATAATAGTTTGCCTCTACTAATCCCAAACTCCCCATCCTTCTCTCCCTCAAATACATATATATCTAGATAGCCTATTGGTTCTGTTTCTCTGGAGAACTCTAATACACCAGTGAATGACAGAGAAGATTCCTAACCTCTACAGGGTTTGTTTCATTTACAAGTCCACATAATTTTGTAATGAAAATTCCCTCTGTCTAGAGCATTTTTTTCAGCTCTGAATAGCTAGATTACCTTTACTAGTAATAGTCATTCTACCAGTTTTCATTAAGTAGTTTAGAAAGCAGTTCCATATTAATGATTCTTTCATTCACATCCTGCAAACATGCTCTGAGCATCTAATCAGTAGAGTAGCTGCTGAACTTCAGGTTTGCTATGGCAGAGTTCACTCACCCACTGTCCCCCACTGCTTCCTGTGCCAGCAAGAAGAGCCAGTTAGAGAAATTCAGAGCTGAAGGGACCTTAGACGCTATTGAATTCCACCTCCACATTTCATAGGCTAAGGACCCAAACAAAGAGGGCAAGTACCCCATCAAGGAGCAGAGCCTGTTCTTCCATCAGCGCCCCAACTCCCAAACACCAGACCATTATGTACTGGTATACAGACACCCACTCCCCATAATACCTGCCACGTGACCATAAGCAGCAGCTGATGAGCTTGTTTTACCCTGTAGACTCACACATGCCCGCTAAACTGGGACAAGCCATCTTTCAAGAGTGATGGGCTCACTCTCAGCATCAGTTCGTTAAAAAAAATCGCATACATGTAATATGTGAAAATTAAGAGGATTTTTATTAACTTTTATATGTTCTTGGAGAAAACCATTCACATGTAAAAGCTTGACATTTGATTTGAGATTTATTCACACTTTAACATAAATTCTTTGATCTGGGGGTCAGACATGATTTTTCATTTCAACAGGACTTTCACATGATTACAGTCACAAAATTGGCACTATTAAAAATGAAATCAGAGCTAGACAAAGTATGCGGTTTTATGTCAATTTAAATTCAACATGCACACCCCCCTCCCCCCATTCATGATCTTGGAAGAATCTGCTGTGAGCTTACTAAAATGCAGGTCACAGATGACTGTTTACAAAATAAAACCTCTTTTCCTAGTGCTACTCGTTTTGTTGTAGAAAAATATTACAAATAAAAATTAGTGCTATTCAAGGTGTTCATTTCAAAGTCACATATGATACACAGGTTCAAGCCATCTTTTCCTTGCGTATAAAGACATCACAATACACAAAGTGGAGACTGAATTACTCTTCAACCACTTCCCCCTCAGTAACGACACAGTTTACTATGCTGACATTAAAAATGAGAGTGAAGTAAAACATTTCCAGGTATTGAGTACACTTATAATTTGTTCCTAGTCTGAAACTCAGAAAAAAATGCTACAGAAACATGATGAAATTTATATTTCTTCCTGATACAAGAAATTTGTCTAAAAAATCTGTAATTATAAAACAGATTTGCTCTTTATAAAGAAATGGCTAACTTTTTTTTTTTCCCCATGGTTAGACTCTTACTTGGAGATGACTCCCATTTTCAATTGGGCTCTTTTCCTGGGGGGTAGGGAGAGGTGGCTTGGTGTTAATATTATATGGTACATTCGACAAACTTAGGGATGCTTCAGAGGACTACAGCACACTGTTACAATCAGCCAAACTGTAATAGTTTCCTGTCTTGTGATTATGTAAATTTTAAAGAAAAGAGGTCTCTTACAAGCTATATACAGCAGTTTACACTTCAGTGTTTCTCTCTCACTTGTAACACAGTTCAAGTTGATTGACGACAAGCACTTGTCACATAAACTTCTGTAGGCACATCTCCATTCCGTCGCTTCACTGGAGGGGTGAGGTCTTCTGTGGGATCATGATTCTGGATTCCATTTCCTGAATAAGCGGGACTGAAAACAAGGGCCGTAATCACTGGGGCTCACTGTTTTCTAAACAGATGGCAATAAATACAAGCTAACAAGTAGGCTGCTGAGGAGATTCATTCAGAAGACATGCTGCCTAAAACAGAGTACTGGAATACTTAGGACTGGTCTCGGGCAGAAATATACAAGCTAATGACAGATCAGCTGACATCCTATAATGTGTCATTAAAATATTCTGTCAGGAGATGTATTTCATGTGTTGGAAATCAGGAAAGTCTATATTGTGAGAAAAATGGTGCTTTCTTAAAAGGTCCTTTGAACTGAATTAAAATGTATATAGAACCAAATAATCTGACGTGTCCTCTATACAACAACAGTGCACTGTACCTGTAACACTGTCAGTGCTGAGGAAACATGTCTTTGGGACCTGATCAAAGTGTAAGAATAAGCAGCAAAGCCACATACAGTTATAGGATTTATGATATATGAACTAACAGACAAGATAATAGTTATTTTCAAAAACAAATTACTCTTCAATCTTCCTGGCAGGGTACAGGCTTAAGTGTACCTGACGTGCAACATGGGTGGTACTTATTACCTGCATTGGTGTCACTGGGTGGTATTCAGTCTGGCTGTTCTAAAAATCAAGCAACTAGGATTTCATAGTGTATGTATTATATATACACATGAGTATACACAGATGTATAGGCATACATGTATGTACACAGGCATACACACGTACATACGGAAAGTTTAAATATCAAAGTAATTTCCAAAATTATTTTAATTGCTGTATTAAATTGTAATGCTTTAGGGAATAAACAATTCTGATGAGAAAGCTTAGGAAAATATTTATTTGTATGATAAAATTTCAGAGAATACAGAAATGTATAAAAAAAGTAATGATATAAAATTGACAACACACAAAGATCTGAAAACTGTACTAGACAACATGTATACTTGAAAGAATGAATATTCTCTATTGAAAAAGTCATGTAACTATCAAAGAAAAATACGACTATTTCTCTATTCCCTCAACCTTACAATTCACCATCTGACAGCAACACATTATTATTTTTTTTTTCAAATACACCGTGAGCTTGAGGGTGAAAGAACATTAAAGCAATGAAAGGAGAAGAAGGAAAGGCTTCAGGCCATTAAGACTTACCTGTGTAATACACTAGCTCTTCCCAGCCATGTTTATGCCACGCTGCATTCCGTATGTCTTCCCTGGTCTGAAGATCCCTGTAAGCTTAAAAACAGCCACACAGGAGAATCAACCAAACATAACGCCCTGCATTCCACGAGTAGACTCCACTAGGCCCGGGGGAATGACTCCAGGACCTGCCATGAATACCAAAACCGGCAGGCACTCAAGTCCCACTGCCGGCCCCATGTATCCACGGTTCGGCACCCTCGGATTCAACCAGCTGTGGGCTGCGTAGTACCGTGTGTATCAACTGAAAAAGATCCATGCGGTTCCAACCTGTGTTGTTCAAGGGTCAACTGGATGTCCAGTAAGTGCTGATTCAACTGCTCATCTTGTTTTCTCAAACAGCCTACATACCTTCCTCAACTTATGATGGGGTTACGTCCCAATAAACCCATCATGAGCTGAAAATAATGTAAATCAAAAATGCATTCAATACATCTAATCCACTAGAACACCCCAGCTGAGTCTTCCTTACCTTGTGTGTGTTACGTGTGTTAGTCGTTCAGTCATGTCCGACTCTTTTTGACCCCATAGACTGTAGCCCGCCAGGCTTCTTTGTCCATGGGATTCTCCAGGCAAGAATACTGGAGTGATTGCCATTCCCTTTACCAGAGGATGTTCCCAACCCAGGGATCAAACTCTGGTCTCTTGCATTGCAAGCAGATTCTTTACCGTTTGAGCTCTAGGGAAGTCCTTCCCTACCTTAAACGTGCTCAGAACACTCATGTTACCCGACAGCTGGACAAAATCATCTGATGGCAAGCCTATTTCATAGCAAGTATTTAGTGTCTCGTGTAACTGAATATTGCACAGAAAGTGAAAACCACAATAGTTGTGAGTATACTGGCTGTTCACCCTTGTGACTGCACAGCTGACCGCTGCCACCGCCCAGCATCATGAGAGACCGTAGCAAAAGCCTGGGGGAAGAGCACAGTTCACACTTCAAAGTTTCTACTGAACATGGATCACTTTTCACTGTCATAAAGTTGAATAATTGTAAGTTGAACCACCGTAAGTCAGGGACCATCTATATTCTGTGAACTTAGTACCAAGCTGGGCTAACTGTGAGCGGGTTATTCGGAGTAGAACTGTCAGGCCATGTGGGAGAGGCAAAACAATCTGCTCTCAAGGTTTATAGTCTAGTGGATTCAAGATGTGCCTTTACTAACCAAGTGAACTTTCTCATTAATGTGTTAAATCCATAACCAGAAACTGTCAGGCCACAGATAAGCAATAGGAGATTCAATTTTATTCAGTATTTATAAGGCCCTGCAACGATCTGGGTGAGAGACTGTGTTCACGACAGTGGAGAACAAGGAGACTCCACAGGGAGAACACAGCTGACAGGGAAAGCTCCCTGGAAGGTACGATGTGACCAAGTGGGGTTTCAAGGTTGAAACCGACATTTCATTGTCCACACGCAGGAACCGGAGAGAAAAGCCCTCCAGCGGAGGGAAGGGCATGGGCCACGGGCCAGGGTCCCGGGGATACAATTCAGATGCCTCACTGGGTGCTTTGGTTTCTGCTTCCCAGCCCGGCAAGATCCTTCTAACCACTGACCCGGGAGGGCTCCCCACTCAGCTCTAGCCTCTGTTTAGGGCTTCCTTCTCCCTATGAGAAGACCTAACCATGCAGGCCGAGTAATTTGACCAAAAGTTCCCTGCTAGTAAGGGAGTGTAAACTGATTACATAAAATATTGAAGATATTGAATAATAGAAGGAAAAGGAAGTCCTCACGACCTGGGCGAAAATGGCTAACATCCCTGGGACAAGCAGCAGTCTTCTTCCTGGGGTCAGGTGGGGACCCCCTCTTGCAGGGAACACAGGTGGGAGAGGATATTAGTTCCCTGACCAGGGATCAAAGCCATTCCCTTTGCAGTGGAAGCGCAGAGTCTTAACCACTAGACCACCAGGGAAGTCCCTATTGTAACTATTTTTAAATGTATAATTCAGAGGCAATAAGTTCATTACATTGTGCCACTACCATTATCATCCGCTCCAAAACTTTTTTATCAGCCCCAGTTAAAACTTTATCCATTATAAACCATCTCTCCCCATTTCCCCTCTCCCCTCAACCCCTGGTACCCTCCGTTCTACGTTCAGTTCCTATGAATTTGCACAAACCACATTTTGTTCATCTGTTAATGGACTTCTGGGTTTGGGGAGGCTTTTAAAGATGGGAGGCACTGAGACTGGTCACATACCGAGGGAAGGAGCCCACAGGTGGGGTGGTGGAGCAGCTGTGGCCGCAGCAAGGCCTCGAGAGAGGAGGACTGCTGGTGGAGGCAGGTGGGACGACATCATGTGCAAGGGTAATAGGAAGGGGAGCTCTGCTGGGGGAAGACCTACTTTGAAGCCAGACCGGCTGACCTCTGAGGCTGGCCCAGCTCCTGTTCAGTTGTAGCTGGGGTGATTTCTTTACCATGTGTGAGTCATGGTATCTCATTCATGGCGTGTAGCTGTTAGGGTTAAAGGGAATGGTGCATAAATAACCAACACACGGAGGTGCTTGGTAAGTGCTGGTTCTTTCTCTAAAAAAGATGGGTAGGTGAGGGTAAGTTGTGGCCAACTGAGAATGCATCTCTGCACATCTCAATACCTTTTCCCTGTGAGGAAGGAAGTGGGCAGTGGACATTTGGGACACTGGCTGGAGACACAAAGGAAGGTGGAGATAGGCACTGTCTGAAAGGAGAGACGTGTCTGACCTTGGCCTGTGCCAGAGTACGGGGTCCGGACCCTCCGGTCCCCATGCTCACTCACCACAGAGGGCGCTCTCAGAGGAAGGGGAGGGGTCTGTCTTTTTAGTTCAAATCCGCTGGACAGATCACACACTAAAAAATCACAATAAAAACGACCTCATCCCTACCTCAAGCCTGTAAAGATTAAGTTATACTTAACAGGTATGCTTGCCAGACATCACCCTGTCTCTGAGCCTTCAGCTGCCCCAGCAGGCACACGCCCTTGCAGCACTCGGAGGGACCAGTGAGGGCAAACCCACACCTCAGTGAATTAATATGTTTAGGGTTTGGAAATGTCAGGCTTTTCATCTTTTTAACGTTAATAACCATTTACAAGTGTTCCCTGGTAGCTAGGTTGGTAAAGGATCCGCCTCCAATGCTGGAGACCTGGGTTTGATCCCTGGGTCAGGAAGGTCCCCTGGAGAAGGGAATGGCTACCCACTCCAGTATTTCTTGCCCAGAGAATTCCATGGATGGAGGAGTCTGCTGGGCTACAGTCCATGGGGTCCACAGGGTCAGACATGACTAAGTGACACACAACTGTTTACAAACGTGCCCAGAATAAGCCAAGCTGCCACTGCGACCTGCTTCCTGCTCAGCCAGGGAGACGGACACACACAGCCACAACCACGAACACGTGTGTGGCATCAGGCTCTGGGGGCTCGGGGACAGTGACATTCCCTGGGGGATGAGCAGGAACATCTGAGTCAGGCCCAGAAAGGCACCAAAGGAGGCGTCAAACCAAAGTGGGTGGGGATGGCAAAGGCGAGAGAAGATGCCTCAGAGGACAACAGATCCAGACTCGAGGCAGGCAGTGGGCCCTCTTCGAGGACACCTTTCTGCGTGGAGTGTGGCACTGTCCCCAAGGGAGCAGGGGGATGCTCAGAAAGGGAGGCTGGGACCACCCTGTGAAAGGCCACAGCACCTCTCTCAGCTCAGCTCTCACTCTCACCAGCTCACGATGAGCTGCGCATCTGGGGACCCTTCACTGTGGGCCTCTTATGCCGGGGCCCTAACACCCACCTTCCATCTGGGGCATCTGGTCAGCTGCAGTGTTCCAGGTTCCTGACCTGAGGCATGATTTACAGGCTAGGACAACTTATTTAGTAACGAATTCTGAAATCCCAGGAACGTAAAAATGAAAGGAAAAAAAACATACCCCAAAGATGGTGCACCATATAAAGCTGCCCAATCTGGGAGAAGAACCCTCCAACCGCTTCATTACCGTCCTGTCTGAAGCGAATGGCACGAGCCCTACGAGAAAAAAACAACGTTCAGACGCCGCGTCAGGTATGTTAAAAGTGAGTTTCCTCCACTCTCAGTGCGAGTTGTTCAGAACAAAGAATACTTTTAAAATTATTGAATGTATTCGAAAGCTATTTTAATGTACATCAGATGTCAATCTACCTTTCTGTAGCAATATTAGTCATTTTTGTAAAATGTGTAGAGTAATTCATAACTATTAAAATAAAAACACCATGAGATATGTGGTTGCAGTCCTGATATTTTTAAAAAATGGAGATGTCTTTATTTTGTGTGGCATGTTGGGTCTTAGTTCCTCGACCAGGGATCGAACCTGCACCCTGTGCCCTGGAAGCTCGGAGTCTTTAATCATGGACGACCAGGGAAGGCCCTGATGCTAACTTCTTTACCCTGGCATTTAGTGTTACACGATCATAATCATCACCCCAATTACAAACATGATTAGTAAATTATCAAAATTAGGCAAATCACTATAGTGTGCATTTTAACCCAAAGAGGGGGAAACCCTCCATATTCATCAATAGTGATAATTGTTCGGGATTGTTGACTTCATTCGGAATTTTTCTCATCCACTTTCTCAGTAGGCAAAGAAAATATACTTGCCTTGGCCTGGAAATAATCAGAAGCATGTACTGAAGAGGAGATCACCATCTTAAATAGTTACCTATGTGCCAAAATATAAATTGCATGCTGAACTGGGCTTTGTAAATAATTTTTTTAAAATAACTGAAGAATAAACTCAGTAACTCAGTACTTCTCTGTGGATTCCACATTGGATATGTCTCAATTAGTAACATGGAAAAATAGAAATGAGTAATTCTATCCTGTGGGCAACTAAATTACTACACTTCTGGGGATCACTCACCAATTCCTTAATAAAATGATGTCTATAATCAAAGTGTTACGTAGTTAGAACAGGAAAAAGGAATCCAAAATGACGGCGGATGAAGGACAAAGAAAGGAAAAGCCCATGAAAATGAAACAAAAGAAAATCCAAAGACTGGAGTGAGAATGTCAGGTCAAACAAACAGCCCTCCTCGATAGCCCAATCTGCATAGGGAGGCTCAGCGGGGAAGAGACAAAATGTATAAAAGGAGGAAGCCAAGACAGACTGGGGCCTTTCCTTTGGGTGGGCAGATACCTATTCAGGACTACAAATGAGTGCCATTATAATGAACACCCTCTAATTAAGTTTCTGGGGATAAGATTTCTCAGGATAGCTCTGAAGAGCCAACACAGCTTGAAGGAGTCTTTTGGGCCTAGCAAAGAAAACAACAGTTTCAAAGGCCCTTGCTGAATCATCTAACTTCAGAGAAAACAAAACAGAATTTTAGGTCCCACCCTGATGCTCCAGGCCAGTTGCATCTATCTGGGACTTATCACCCCCTGTCCAGAAACCTTCCACCCCCTACACCTGCACAGAAGACTTATCACCCCCTGCCCAACTACAAATGTCATCTCAACTAAAGAATACCCAAAACATCCCACCTGATTATGTTTCCCTTATCGCTTCCACAAACCTCCCTATAAATATGGAGCCTCCCTGATCCCTCTCCATGCTCAGCCTGGTCGTTAGGCTGTCGCCCCTCCTTGCCTGAATAAAGGTAACCTACTTCTGTTGAGGTCGTCTTTCCTCTTTCTGCCTCGGCCTGAACTATTCCTTACATTCTTGGTGCCGAAACCTGGGAAGGGGCGAGGCACTCATCTCACTCTCTCTCACTCTCCCTTCTCATTGTTTTCCCTTTCCCCGGAATCTGGGAGCTCGAACCTCTGAACTCACTTTTCTGCCAGGGCTCAAGTTCCCCTCGGGGGTGCCCAGTGCCTTCGTGAGCAGTGTGAGCCTTGTGCTAAGGCTTTATTGATGCTTTGCGTACCCCCAGGCCTCGGCTCTACCCCCCTTTCTCTCTCTCTGACGACCTCCGGAACAGGGAACTCTTGCCATTCGACTGCTCTACATGCAACACTCCACTCAAGCCAGCCCCTAGATTCAGGTAAGATCCGGACGGTGTTCTAGAGGCGCCCTAGAACTCAGTCCTCTCCGGGTCCCGGGGCCCAGGGCCACTCTGTAGGCGACGGTGGGGGCGCTCCACTCGACACAGAGCTCTCTTCTCATAACTCCTATTGCGACTCCGGGTGACCACTCGAGCTCTCAACAGGAGCCTCTGCTTGCCTTTCAGTTATGCAGTCTGGCCAATCTGTCCCAAAAGACTCCTTCACAGCTTGTCAGGAACTGTACTCCAAATAGACAGGAGACAGATCGCCTGATCCCTGAACAAGGAGGGACTTGAGCCATCATGAATGAGGCGTGTTTTTTCTGGGAAATACCTCCAGGTAAGCTGAAGAAGTTTCACAGTCCTCAAGAAAAATATTCATATCCTATAGGATCTCAAAGAACAAGCTGGAGAGTTCTCAGGGTGGCTACAATCTCTCTTTGGGGGAGCCTTCTCCTGGCAAGGGGGAATTTGGTTGGCTAATGCCTCTACTAATCCCTGTTATCATCATATTGATGTTGCACATGATTTCTCCATGTATTATCAATTGTCTAACCTGTTTTCTCTCTGCCCAGGTCAACAAGCTACAACACGCAGTGCCAGTTCAACAAAGACATATAAAACTACACCTGACCACGGAAAATATCACTCACCCTTAGATGGATACCGCTCTAAGGACTCTGAGGCTTAGATTAACAAGAGAGGGAGACCTAATGCCCCTCACCATCCCAGCTCAGCAGGAAGTAGCCAGAGAAACCTCAACACCCCTATTCCCAAAGAATTGGGCCTCCCATCTCTTAAGGGGGAAATGTTAGGCAGTTGGAATAGGAAAAAGGAGTCCAAAATAGCAGTGGCTAAAAGACAAAGAAAGGAAAAGCCCACAAAAATGGAACAAAAGAAAACCTACAGACAGGAATGAGACATCAGGTGAAACAAACACGCCCCCTTCTTGGCTAGCCCAATTTGCATAAAGCAGGCTTAGCAAGGAGGAGACAAAACAGATAAAAAGAGGAAGGCAAGAGGAAGCCAAACGAGGAAGGCCTCTCCTTTGGGGTTGGCCCGCCCTCACACCTTGAGGGTGTACTATCCTTTGCTTGCCAAAGAAAACTGAATGTAACCAAGCTGTAACACTGGTCCACCATTTCAAATCTTTGCTGTGGCAAGACAAAACTGAGGAAATTACACACTCCCCCAACAATAACATACAATCAAATATGTTTTTCTTAGTTTTCAAATGAAAGGGAATTCTCTCTTGTATTGATGATCTAAGAAGAAAAGACTCATTAGAAAGAAAGGTCCCAGAACTGTTTTTGGAGGTAAAAAGATCTTAGAAATTATCAAGCCCAAAGCAATAAATTTCATAACTGAAGAAAAGAGAACATATATAAACTGAAAATAAAAAGTCACAGCTTTCCTGTTCCAAAGTGGCTGTGCCATTTTACATTCTCACCAACAATGTATAAAGGCATCAATTCATTAACCACCTCATCAACACTTGTTATTCTTTTTAATTACAGCCATCCTAGGGGGTATGAACCGCTATCTCAATGTGGTTTACTTTGCATTTCCACAATGACTAAGGACATCGAGCAGCTTTTCACCTGTTTATCAGGCATTCATAGAGCTCCTTTGAGGAAATGTCTATTTAAATGCTTTGCCTAGTCACTTTTTTTTTCAAATTTATTTTACAGTTTTATTTTTTATTGTGGTAGAAAGCACCTGACATTAAATTCACCTCAACCATTTCCTACTGTGCAGGCCAGTGGGGCCAAGTCTATTCACACATTGTTGTGCAACACATCTCTCCAACTTTTCATCTCGCAAAACTGAAACTACTCACTAAGCACCAACTCCCCTCCGCCCACCCAGGCCCCAGCAGCCACCATTTTGTTTTCTGTTTCTTTGGTGTTGACCACTTTAGAAACTTTGTTTTAGTACTTGTTATTTTATAATGGGCTTACTTTGCTTAACACAATGTTCTCAGGGTTAACTGTGCATGTGGCAGGACTTCCTTTTTAAAGGCTGTATGAAATTCCACTATATGTACTTGCCACATATGTATCCATTCATCTGTTGATGGAAATTTACCTTCCTTCCACCTCTTACCTCTGTGAATGCTGTGATGAACAGCGCTGGCAAATATCTCTGAGATGCTGCTTTGAATTCTTTTGAAGTAGGATTGTTGCATCAGATATAATGCTATTTTTAATGCTTTTAAGAAGCACTATATGAAAAAACATTTTCCATGATGGCTGCCCCATTTTATATTCCTACCTACGTTATGCAAGGGTCCCAATTTCTCTGTGTCTTTGCTAACACTTGGTATTTTCTGTTCTGTTGATAATGGCCCTTCTAAAGGGTATGAGATGGTTGGCATATATTTGTGGTTTTGATTTGAGTTTTTCGTATGATCAGTGATGCTGACCATTTTTTCATCTCCTTTTTGGCTATTTGTATATCTTGGGAGAACTGTTTTTACAAGTCTTTTGCCCATTTTTTAACTGGGTCATCTTCTCATTATTGAGTTGTATGATTTTCTTATATATTCGGGATATAAATCTTTTATCAGATATGTGATTTGCAAAATTTTCCTCAGTCTGTGACATCTCTTTTAATTTTTAAAACTGTATCCTTTGAATTACACAAAAGTTTTTAACTTTGAAGAATTATAATCAATTGTTTTCTTTTGTAGATTGTGATTTTGGTGTTTATCTAAGAACTCTTTGCCTAACCTTATGTTACAAAGATTTTCCTTTATGTTTTCTTCTGAAACTGTTATATTTTAGCTCTTACATCTAGGTCTACAATTCATTTTCAGTTAATTTTTATATATGAGATAGGGATCTAAATTCATCTTTTTGCAAGGATATCCAACGTCTCAGAATCCTTTGATGAAAAATCTATCTGTCCCCATTGAATTGCCTTTGTATATTTGTCAAAAACTAACTGTTCACATACGTGAAAATTCGTTTCTCGTCCTTCAATTCTATCCACTGATCTAAATGCCTGTCTGTATGTCAGTGCCATACTGTCTTCATTACTCTAGCTTTGTAGTCAGTTTTGAAGTTGAGCAGTGAGTCCTCCCAACTTTGTTCTTTTTCAGGACTGTTTTAGCTATTTTGGGGTCCTCTGCATTTTTAGTCTGCTGACATTTTGATGGGATTCTGTTGAACCTGGAGATCTACAAGATAGAAAAACTGGTATTTTGCTAATTAAACGAAGAAGAAGAAATGGAAGCAGTTATATCATTGTGGTGTTCTGTTTATGTGACAAAGCAACATTTCAGAAAAGATAATATCCAAGAAGAATAGGAAATAACCTCATGTACCACTGGGGTTTTGTTTTTATAAAAAGTCCTTATCTCTTGGGAGATATATGCTCACTCAGATTCCCAGAGATGCAGTGTTATGCTGTTTGGGATTTACTTTCAAATACTCTGGGTAGGGGCATTTACACTTCAGCAAGACTGGCCATGTGTTGATAACTACTGAAGCTAAGCAATGGGGGGAAGGAAGGAGGACTGGTGGTATTTTTCTCTCTAGTTTTGTACTTGTTTGAAAAATCTCATAATACAAATATGTCAAATAAAACAACAGTCTAATATCAAATTGTGGCATGAACCCCAGATTTGATTTCTAGAATTAACACTATGGTGTAAAAGACTCTAAGACTTACAAATCTAAGTCTAAGACTTACAAACTCATCATTTGGTAATATACTCACCAGTAATTGCCCCATTCAATCATAGTTCCTGGCTGAAAAGAGATTTGGATTTTGTTTGTTAGTCCTTCTGTGAAGAAATACGGAAATAGCAGCATGAAAAATACCAAATGACAAGACTAACTAAGAAATTAACTTTTAATAATGGGAGATCTAACAAGTAAAAAAATGCAACAAAACATTACGCACTCTGTTCATACCTATCCTATCTATGGTGGGAGTAACAATTCTATGGCTTCATCTAAGGAGACAACATATACACAAGGTTAAGAGTTAAGGTCACCCAGTTATAGCTAGGAAAATCACAGTCAGGCCATTCATGATTAAACTGTTGGTACCTACTCAGACTTTATTGAGAAATCTTAGTTTTTTATTAATTTTTTTGCTGTGCAGCACGTGGGATCTTGTTTCCCCCACCAGGCATTGAACCCATGCCCTGTGTAGTGGAAACACAGAGTCTAACCAGGGAAGTCCCTACTGTGAAATTTTAAAATAATTCAATTTAAGTAAACCTAACAAAGACATTCCTTGATTCTTCTCCCCCCAGTATAATACTGAATGTTAGACCACTGAGATCTGCTGCTATGTTTTCACTTTAACCATGCTGTTATCTGGGCTTTTTTTTTCAGCCATGTCCTAGAAGGGGAACATCTAGAAAGTCATAGAAATATTATTCCTCTTTTCTCTTACAGTGCTGTATAATGTATTCAGTAATCACACGCTTATTAGTTGCTCTAGTTCAATGACAATAGATGCTATATAATGTACCTGGTCCTGCATTTTAGGTCTTTTCTCTTATGTCTAAGGCTATAAAAAACAAATAGAAAAGAAGAGAAAGAATGAGAAAGAAATAAGATAAAAAAAAAAAAAAAGAAACAAGGGACATCCCTGGTGGTCCAGTGGTTAAGACTCTCTGTTTCCAATGAAAAGGGGCATGGGTTCGATCCCTGGTTAGGGAACTAAGATCCCACATACTGCACAGCAAAAAAAAAAAAAAAAAAAAAGACAAAAACAAACCAAAAAAGGAAATGAGGAGAAGAACTGGACAGGGGAGAAAATGAGCCAAGCACAAATCACAGAAAATATGCCCAGCGACTGCTCTCGACACCAGGGGTGTGCGTCCTGCTGCACAGAAGAGCAAGGGGACATGGCGAGCTCCTATTCCAGGACTTACTCGGAGCTGGTAGGATCTGAGTTCATATATGTTCGGTCCTGACCGTGGGATGGGTTCATTCCAGAAACTGAACTCCAACAGCAGCTGATTCTTTCTCGAGAGAAGCATGTTGCTTCTCGCTTTACGGAATTCCGAAAATTCCTTTGAGTGAAAAAGGTGCTCATGAGACTTGCTAATATTTACATACAATATAAACCCACTTGAGTAACATGTGAGCTCCCCCTCTAGTAGAATACTATAATAAACAGAGTCCCTTGGCCTGAGACAGTCTCAGCTCACATCTTGCTGAGTCAGCATAATGGCGGTTGCATTCCCTTTCACTTTCAAAAGTGTCCAGGTTTAGATAATAAACTTCACCGTCATCTTGATTCTTTAGATGGCGATGGAAACGCATTTAATTTCCTATGCTTTTAGGTCCTCCTGACCGTGTTTGACAGTATTATAAGACAGATGACATGGACATCTCAAAATATCAGATGATCCAAAAGCCATTTATACAGGGACAGGGAAGCTACACAAAACATTTTCTTCTCTAATAATGTTAAGCTGGTAGAATTTTTCCATGAACACTTTTCTGGTAGTGAAGGGAGGGGAGGACAGCAAAGTCAGCCCAAGGTGAAGAGTGTGTGGTTGGCAGTTCCTAAAGCAGGTATGTGTTAGGTAACTCAGGCTGACTGTGGTGACTAGGCTGACTTACTGGCTGCAAAGTATCAGCTTATCAGTTTCAAAGTACAACTGACTTTTATAATAAGAACTGTTATTTTAATAGTATTACTGATGACTCTGTTCAAATACAACCTCAAGAAACCAAATAATTAAATCTTTACTACCGAAAACTAATAGTTTGCTTACAAAAACTGATATTAGAAAAGAGTCATTTAATTCTGTACTAACATCTACTATATCAATAGTTTGAATAAGCAAACATTTGGCAAAATCATTACCTGATTTTCTTTGAGTTTATTCATCACTTCTGTGAGGGCTGGATAGCCTCCTTCATACCTCCAAAGGTGAACTGAAACATATTTTAAAAGGTAACATACATTTAGATCTTTATGATACTCTGACCTTGAAAATATTCCAGATATGCTTAGTGTTAACACAGTACAAAACTGTAATGTGTGTTGGCTTGAGTTATACCATAAAGTTTCAATAATAGATTCAAATGTGAAAAATGATCAAAAAGGAGTTTTTGCAGTGATTTACTGAGAAACTACTTCAACCATAACACTAGATCAAGATTTGGGAAGCTTTGATTATAAAAACAAGCACTAAGTTGAAAATCATTTAAGCGATGACAGTAAAGGCTTAAGGAACAAGTGTTTATTCAAAGACTTCTGTTTCCTACCAGCTTGATCCTGCTCGCCATACCACGTGTTCCAAGTCCCCACCAAAGTACAAGGGTAATGTTTATCTTCATGAATCCTTGGCAACACCTCTTGACTTAAAGAGAAGAAAGAGCAACACTAATTAAACAAGCAACAAAATTACATCAGGTGATAACACATGATCAATAATAGGAAAAGGTCATCTACTCTTGTCTTCTGACAACTGACCTCAGAATACATTTATGATGCAACAAACTACAGAATTAGCCTTTTAGCTGAATTCTGTTGTAAAACTCTAATGGCCCAGTTATCAAATGCTTAGGTGACTGATAACCCAGCTATCTAGAACAGTGGTAAGTAACTCAAGTATATTGATAAAAATGGTAAAGAAGACTCAAAGGTCCCCGAATTCCACAACTATGAGTCTATTATTCACCATTTCAGGGGAAAAAAAGCACTTAGGAATGGTGATATGTATAAAAGCTAAGTTCTGGTGGTTCCAAAGATAGGAGGGATGACATTAATGGGAAAAGAACGTGTCAGAAGAGAGAAAGAGAAGAAAGGAATGTTGAGGATGGGGGAGATGACAGAAGCGGCCTGAGAGGCAGAGGAAGCAGGGGCAGAGAGGGTGGGCTTTAAGGAAGAAGACGAAGCCGAAACACAGCAGAGTCTGGAAGCAACCTCTACCCCTCCAATCCCAAAGGGCATCCGCGGTGCAGGAGAATCCAAATGAAAGACACAACATGAAGTATAAATTGGTTTCTACCCAATTCAATCAGCTAAGGGGATGTAAAAGGTATCGCAGAATCCCACACTGGATACAGTGCCCGGGTGGTTGCTGTCCATCACACGTGGTCATGGCAGGGTGTTACGTTAGCAGAGGTGGCAGGGCCTCATTCCAAAGAAACCCTCCCACAGTACAGATTCTAAACGACAGGGAAAGACAAAGGGAAGAGGCATAGCTGAATCACACCAAGAGGAAAGCTAAAACCTGCACGCTTTTTTGAGTAGAAAAATTATGACAAAAAGTACAATACAGAGCCAACAATGGGTGCAAAAAGATATCAAGGGTCAGAAATGGAACCTGTTCAGATTATTTGCTGACATCAGGTGATATTAAGCTAGTGATCATCACCCAATGTTGGGGCTCTAAGACAGGGCAGATGTGACTAGTTAATGGAGAAAAGCTCTGAATGGTCTTATGTCTAACTAACTGAAAACTCAAATGTCTTTCTGACCAAGTACAATGAGCAAACCACGTATTATTTTTTGAAGGATAGCATTTACTTTTAAAATTAAGATCAGATATTAAATCTATTTGATATATGACACATGAATGTTTAGAAGTAACATGGGGTTGATGGAAATTGGGAAAGATGGATTATGTTAGGGAAATGGAAGTGGGTTTTCTTTTCGCCACACGACATGAGCAGAAAGTAAAGAACCCAGCGCTGGAGCAAGTGCGGCTGATGGAGTCTGCACAGATGACCGAGGTGAATCCGGGCTGTTAGGTAGGTCACCCTAGTACCCAGAACTGGATGGGTTGGGCAGAACCTCATTACTGGAGCCCCTAAAACCAGGCAGGTGTTAAGTCTTTATGTACCAGAAATAGGTTGCTGCTGAAAGTTCCAGAGAAAAGGAAAACAAACAGGATGAAGGAGAAAACAGAACTCACGCAGACCAAACTGACAAACTTTTGGGTAATGGATTGCAGTGGGTTGGGGGGGTGGGGTTTGAGGTACTGGTGCAGCTTCAAGCCCAGGAGGCAGTCAGAAGGGCTACTTGGAAATGGGCCTCAACCGGCCTGGAGAGGGAAACAAGCAGAGAAGCAAAACGCAAGTCAAATGAAGATGCCCAGCCCTTAGTGACGGACTGGTCACAGAAAACTAAGGCAAGAGTCAAATAAAACCACGGCGAGTGTCACACATGAGGAAGTGGAAGGAGCAGAGCGATTCTACATTTTGAGTTTGAAGTGAGAACAAGACTTTCAAATAGAAACATGAGTAGATGGCCGGGAATCTGAGACAGGAGATGAACTGATTAAAAAAATAGGACAGGGAAGATAATCCAGGGAAATATAAGCATAAAGAAAATTTTCATCTTATGAAGAGAGGTTTAGAGAAAAACCACCATATGGATTGCAGTGGGTTGGGGGGGTGGGGTTTGAGGTACTGGTGCAGCTTCAAGCCCAGGAGGCAGTCAGAAGGGCTACTTGGAAATGGGCCTCAACCGGCCTGGAGAGGGAAACAAGCAGAGAAGCAAAACGCAAGTCAAATGAAGATGCCCAGCCCTTAGTGACGGACTGGTCACAGAAAACTAAGGCAAGAGTCAAATAAAACCACGGCGAGTGTCACACATGAGGAAGTGGAAGGAGCAGAGCGATTCTACATTTTGAGTTTGAAGTGAGAACAAGACTTTCAAATAGAAACATGAGTAGATGGCCGGGAATCTGAGACAGGAGATGAACTGATTAAAAAAATAGGACAGGGAAGATAATCCAGGGAAATATAAGCATAAAGAAAATTTTCATCTTATGAAGAGAGGTTTAGAGAAAAACCACCAGCTTTGTTTTAGGTCATTTTTTAAATAAAGAGAACAGTGCTGAGGTGAGCAAGAAACTACGCTAATGTTACCTTTTGCGACCCACCTCCAAAAATAAAACGACAAAAGATTTTTTTGCTTCTGAAAGTTAGGCTGATTCTGGTAACAAAATCATTTGCTTTCTGACGAAAGCAGTAGATATGCACAGTTTTTTAAAAGTGCTTTTAAATCATGTTTGCAGACAACTGATCATTGAACTGCTATTTCTATTAACTTAAGAACTGGTGCACTTCATTCTCTTTAGTCCTAAACTTTACAAATTCTATAAGAGTATATGGATTTCATATCACTCTAAGAATCTGCTGAATGGATTTGAACCCAGGCAGATGGAAGACTTCGAAAGAAACGGCAGCTCTACTGAAATCATACAGAGCTCTTACAATGCAGGTGTACTTAGCTGTAATACTGGAAATAGGGGCAGTCCCAGGGACGTGCAATCTAACTCTTAATGTTCAGAGCTGTCCAGAGATGGAGCATATGAATGTATTTACAAACGGTGTCAGGAAGGGCTCCAGAAAGGACTCAAGCACTGGATGAGTAGCTGGAAGGGACAGACTGGCAAGGTTCCTTCCAACCTGAAAGTCTAGTAACATTCCAAAGTCTGACAGTCTATGAGACTTTGATGAATAAGTGCTTAAAATCAGAATGCCCTTGGTAACCCCACAAAGAGCTCAACTTAAGAGCCTCTCAATGTTCAGCTTTAAGAAGAGGCATGGAAGATCTCGTTCTGCTATCAAGGGTTAGCACAACCAACAAATATTAAAATCATTACTTTTCCCCAAGTAAAGGATAGTTTGGTATACACACCAAATTTTGTTGTATGCTTCTAGGCATTCCGGTTTAACATTGTGAACTGAAACAAAAGAAAATTCAACGATAAACTTATGAACCAAGGGAAAAACGTTAACTATGAAGATAGCAAACCTAGGACTCACACTGTAATTTGTACAGACTGCTGGTTTCCTTTTTGGCTAGGAGGTTAGAGTGAGCATCTTTCCTTGGGTCAACTTTCCGGACAAACAAGGATTTTAACCAGCTGTCCTCTCGAGGTCTGTTATCGGAAGATGTCAATTTCCTACGGGATCACAAATGCAAAAACTTGAGTTTAATCAGAGGTACAAAGATGTCAGGGTCTTTGGGTGGTAGCGCGTGGCCCACTGTTTTCATAAACTCATCAATCCGTTCAGCAAACACTCCTTGGGCACACATTCGAAGCACTGTTCTAGAACTTGAGATGTCATGTGTCCACCTTCCATGCCAACAGCGTGCACTCTGAACGCAGGAGCAAAGTGTGAGAGAAGGAACTTCGGCAGTCTTCGCAGAGTCCTCACGTGCATCTCCATGAGTCCTGCTTGTGTTCTTCCCTTCTCCGAGGAAAAATTTCAACATAGGAAAAACACACACGGAAACCGAGGAGAGTCAAATGCACACAGAAAGAAAGTACACCAGTACGTTCCAGGGGCAGAGGAGAGAATAGGGAGATATTACTGATGGGTGAGGAGGATGACGAGTTTCTGCAGGTACATAGTGGGGACGATTACACAACAATGTGAATATACGTCATGCCCCTGAACTGCACCCTTAAAAATGGCAAATGTTTTATGCACTTTACCACAATAAAAAATGTGAAAAGGAAATACGGAGAAAGTGACATGAATCCCTTCCTTAAAAAAAAGTATTTTACCCCTAGAGCCAAGATTTTTAACTCACAAAAACCTAAGAATATAAACCTTATTAACATATAAATGACCTGCTAATTTTCATCTTATAACTGAACTTCTACTGTACACACTTGTCAGAGTGATAATAAATCTGACTGAACTAACAAGCAACACTTTACCAGTGAAGTTTTAGCTGAGTGTTTAACTCCCATATGCTTGTTAGTGGGATCACAAATTTGTGTGACTTCCCTAGAGGGCAGTGTGGCATTTATCTACAGCAAAATGCAAACTGTGTAGGCCTTTTGACCTAAGGGCTGCACCTGTAGTTATGTCCGAAGGGCAGCTATATTTAGACAAGCGCACACAGTTGAATGCAGGAGAGCATTCCTTACTGCCTTCCAGTTTGTTCCTGGTAACGGCAATCTGGACTCCATTAATGGGGACTGCGCAGATAAAACAAGGCAGATCCAAAATCAGGACAGAACGCAGTCATTACACGCACGGACATGTGGGTATCTGAGATGAGTTCCGTGGAGAAAGCAGGCCCAGAACAGGGCCATAAATACACGCACAAAGTGAAATGCTAATAGTGAGGACATCCGGGCTATGTGACTGGGCTTGGGGTGTGAGGAGTGAGTTTTCCTTTTCACTGTATAACCTTCTGCACTCTGTGAATTTTCCATATACATATATTATTTTTATACTTAACATTATGGGCAAGCTAGATAGGTATATATAACCTGAGAAAAGATTAAAAAAATTAAAACCTGGTAGGGACTTCCCTTGTGGTCCAGTGGTTAAGACTCTATTGTACCTCAGATGCAGGGGCTGTAGGTTCAATCCCTGGTCAGGGAACTAAAACCCCCCATGTTGCATGGCATGGCAAAAAAAAAAAAGAATGAATTACAGTTCACACACCACATAGATGATTCTCACAAACAGTGAGTGGAAGAGCCAGATATATAAGTTCAAAATCAGACAAAATCAACCTAAGGTGTAGAAGTCAGGGTAGTGTTACCCTGATGAAGCTCACTGAAAGGGACACAAGAAGGGCTTTGAGGGCTTGTAATGTCCTGTATCTTGACGTGGGTGCTGCTTACATGGTTGTATTTATATTGGGAAAATTCATCAAGCTATAAATCTAGAATTTGTGTACTTTATTGAATGTATGCTATACTTCAGTAACAATTTTTAAGTTAAAAGGGCAAGTATTTTAAATAAAATAATGCATGTAGGATCTTAGTTCCCTCACCAGGAATTGAACCAATGCCCCCTGCACTGGAAGGGGAAGTCTTAACTACTGAGCCAGGGAAGTACCTCTCTTATTTATTTTTAAGTACACGTTTAACCTCTAGTAAACACACTTAAAAAACATGGAGGACAGCACCTGATTAATGGTGAGAGATTTAAAAATTATTTTTAAAACTACTTTAAAAAACTAAAAAACAAAAGTTATATATAAAAACTATTAGATCTTTGAAAGTCGTTCAGTCGTGTGACTCCTTGCAACCCCATGAGCTCCAGTCTGTGGAATTCTCCAGGCCAGAATAGCGCAGTGGGTAGCCTTTCCCTTCTCCAGAGGATCTTCCCAACCCAGGGATCGAACCCAGGTCTCCCGCATTGTGGGTGGATTTGTAAAGGACAACGGGCCACAACGGAAGCCCAAGAATACTGGAGTGGGTAACCTATCCCTTCTCCACCAGATCTTCCCAACCTAGGAATTGAACCTGGGTCTCCAGCACTGCGGATTCTCAACCAATTGAGCTATCAGGGAAGCCCTTAAGTATTAGCCCTTCAGCAAAAATCAAAATCATATGGTATTTATCTGTTTTCAATTCACTCTTTAATTATATAAACTAATTCTGAAGATGGCAGTTCTCCAAATGAATCATGGTAAAATTCATTTCAATAAAAATAAAAACATTTTGTCAATTTAAGTATTTTCCTTTTTTTGGTCCTACCCCATGGCTTGTGGGATCTTAGTTCCCCAACCAGGGACTGAATCCAGGTCCTCTGCAGGACAGTGCCAGGCAAGTCCTATGTTTAAAGTATTTTAAACCCACTACGTTTTGGATACTAATTGGTTAAATAATATCATGAAGCAAAATGGCAAGCATACAAAATTAGTGATAGGCAAAGCAGAAAGTTTTAAGATTTGTGAGCAGGACTTTGTATAGTTCCTAGAGTTTTTAGATTTCAAATTTACTAAACAGAAATTGTGTTTAAAAGTATGTTTTGGTTAAATGAATTTTAAGACTTTAGGAATAACAATTATGAACAACTAGGAAAGAGATACAATGGAAGTTTCTAAAAATATCAGTACTAAGGAACTTCATTAAGTAGTAACTCACCAAGGTAAGCACTACGCACAGTTCTTAATGAATCCTTCCAGAAGTACATAGACAAGCATATGACATGTGCACACATGTAGCTATTTAACTCTTAGTGTATTTAATGCTTTACAAAATAAGAGCATAAGAAAGAATTATTGACAGGCTAAATCTGGAGGGAAAAAATTCTGAAGTAATTCTTCCCTTCCTCTTTAGAATTTAAGGGGATTACAAGTTGATGGCACCTCACTCCAGTACTCTTGCCTGGAAAATCCCATGGACAGAGGAGCCTGGAAGGCTGCAGCCCATGGGGTCGCTGAGGGTCGGACATGACTGAGCGACTTTACTTTCATTTTTTACTTTCCTGCATTGGAGAAGGAAATGGCAACCCACTCCAGTATTCTTGCCTGGAGAATCCCAGGGACGGGGGAGCCTGGTGGGCTGCCGTCTATGGGGTTGCACAGAGTTGGACAAGACTGAAGTGACTTAGCAGCAGCAGCAGCACAAGTTAATAAGCACATACTTCCTGTCAAGCTCTGGACAATTTGTCTATGTCTTCTCATTTAATCCCCAGAACAATCTAGCAAGGTAGGTTACCATTGCATTTTAAGGACTGGACCCCAGAAGTCCAACCTGAGCTAAGAAGCGGCAAGATACAAAATATGAACCCAGATCTAACTATAAAGTTCCAACTATTTTCACTGATAAGGGCACCTCACCCACAAGGATCTCCCCAAGTAAGCATTTGTTCCAGATTTTTAACACCAAAGGGATTTACTTTAGGACGGGTAAGATGAAGTAAGGGTTATGACAACACTTTGTAAACTAAGATTAACGTAAGAAACAGTCAACATCACAGGACACATAAGAACCCACGTGCTGTTTACTTGTCAGAGTTGGGTAGCAATTGTCTTGACAAATGAAAGGCAGTGTGACTCAGCATCACTGCCAAATGACTCTTGACCTCTGAAATCTTTCGAGTGGCAGGTGACTGAGGCTGCCCCGTGTGCCCAGTCCAGCTCACTGAATCATGGCAGTGGGCTGAAGTAGCCAAGCCAACAGCCGCCAGGACTCTAAGGCCTGGGTTGGGCTGGGTCTTGACTGAGAGCAACAAACACAGGGATCAGCTGTTTTTACACCATCATATGCACGTCAGGCAGTACCTTACGGAGTGCCCCCTAGGGGGCAGCATGTTCAACAAAACACGCTTCTTTTATTAATTCACCATTATTACTTCTTTTGGCTAAGTCACAGGACTTGTGGGATGTTTTTAGACCCCGGACCAGAGATTGGAACCTGGGCCCTTGGCAGTGAGAGATCAGAGTCCTAACCACTGGATTGCCAGGGAACTCCCCCAAACATTAGATTTTAAACAGAACAAGCATTGAGTGCCTGGTTCAGTGGATTCAAAGATGACCAGATGCTGAGTCTGCCCAGTCTCAGGGGAAAAAACCCATCAGTGAACGGCCACAGCGGTCATGGACACTGTGGACGCGCAGGCACTGTGGGAACTCGAGGGAGTGAACTGTCTTGGCCTTGGCCGACAAGGAGCCGGAGGAACTTCAAGGCAGAGGCTCCAGCTCTGTCTTGGAGGACAGGCAAGACAGGTGCACGAAGCCGGTGATAATTCCAGTCACAGGAACAACGTGTCCAGGGGTATGGAGTCGTGAAGCTATGTGGCATATTTCTGGAACAGCAAAGTGTTCATGAAGGCAAGAGAACACGGCGTGGGA
>SJXQ01009637.1:0-49694 GCA_006408695.1 Aepyceros melampus | reverse complement strand
GCCCGCCGAGGCGGGGGCGGGGCAGGGCGGGGCGGGGCGCGCGACCGCTGCCGTGCCGGGGCGCGGCCGCCAGGGGGCGCTGTGCGGCCGCAGTGGGCCGCAGCGCCGAGGTCCCAGGACTGCGAGAAAGGAGCGGGAAACCGGAGAGGAACAGATTTTGAGACTTGAAGCGCCAGCGATAGGAGTTCGGTGCGCAGCACAGGGTGCGCCAAAGGAACAAAGGCCAGGCTTGTACGTACGTGGAGTGATCCACAAGGAGAGAGTAACAGGGTTCCTAGAGGAATCCAGGGCCTGGGGGGCGAAGCTGGGAGGCAGGCTTCTCCCCAAATACCTTGTTTTGGACTTCGCACCATGTAAATATATTGACTTTCAAAAATAAATTACGCTTTAGTAGAAGCATCCTGAGTGGAGGCATAATGAGGTTCTCCTGTGGTCTCAGAACTCCGATGTTCCTGTTGATCTCAGCACCGGTGGCCCTGTCCTCGCTCACAAGCAGTCCCAGTCGAGTGAGGCAGGGTGTGAGTGGGAGATGGAGAGAAGGGAACTGGGACGGGAAAGCATGTAAGCTGCTCTGGTGCCTGGGAAGGGGACCATAGACCCTGGTGTGCTGGCAGGATAGCTCAGTCCCAAGGGAAGGAGGTGACCTGTGCAAGGAGGTAGGACAACTCCGCCTGGCCAAGGACACAAAGGCGTGAGCCAGGATGGCACTGTATGAGGAAAATGGATCTGTATGGATCCCGCGGAAAGATAAGAGCCACAGGTATACTCATGAAACTGCAGCCAAGACAAGGTGGGCAGAGAGCGAGCTAGATGGCCCTTCCCTGGTGGTCCAGTGGCTAAGACTCCCATGTAGGGGGCCCAGGTGCCATCCCTGGTCGGGGACTAGATTCCCACCGGCTGTACTGAAGATGCATGCAGCCAAATAAATATGTAAATATGTAAAGGAGGGGAGCTAGACAGTTAGAAAGGGGGGAGAAACAGGGAGGAGCTCCCCAGCTGCCAAGGGGAGCATTTGGAGGCCAGTGGAGTCCCAGAAGAGGCAGGTGCCCTCAGGATTGGGTGGGGCTGGGAGGTCTCTGCTACTTTCTGGTCTCTGCATAGGAGTGATGGGGTCAATAACTGGGCTTGTGGGACTGGGGTTGGGAGGTGAAGGCAGGAGGAGGCTCTGACTGGGGCAATGTTCTAATATGTTAAGGCAAGGAGCCGCCAGGGACAGAAATGGGTCCTGTGGACAGAGAAGTGACCACACCAGGGAAAGGCAAAGGTGGGAAGGAGGCCCAGGTACTCAGGGACAGGAGGCTGGAGGCTGAGTTCTTCATTTGGCTGACACTTCATGAGACTGTAGAGGCTGCAGACTCCCAGCAGGGAGGCTGGGGTGAGCTCTCCCCAGGGCGGAAAGGCCACATCCCATCAGCACTGTGGGAGGCAGGGCCTCTTCAAGCCAGTGGTGTCCATGTGACTTTCTCACACCTTCCCCTGATTTCTCAGGGCTACTTCTGGAGACAGCATCTTTCAAATCTATTTTCCTGACATGTAAACTTGGTAGGCATGTCTTTGCTGACCTGGCTTTTGTGTTTAGTGTTAGGTCCCTCATTCTGCACCTTTTTCCCCACCATCATTGTGCTCTGAAGTTGCATTAACCCGATGCTTTCTCCTGAGGGGAGGGAGGTACTCTTATTTCACAGGTGTGTGGCTTAGGTTAAAATATCATGGGATCAACACAGGGCATCTTCCTGGAGCAGAATTTTATGAGATTGTCAGGAAAAATATCTATGTTAAGATAAAAATGACATGTGTGTACATGTAAATATTTAAAATATTTGAGCTTTTCGAGATAACTTGGACAGGTGTCCGGTTCCCTCCGTGGTAACTGGTACCACAGAGCCCCACTTAGATAGAGGTGCCTCCCTTCGGCTCACCCTCCCTGGTGCCAAGTCCTGGGAGCCTGGCACATCATCTACCCAATCTCTATTCACTTCCCTGCCCAACGACCTACGTCCTAAGACCTAATTAGGACCAGGTCACTGCCTCCGTCTCATCTTTCTATTCCTGACACTGATGCTGTTATTCTTACTGACTCTTATTTACTCTTTAAAAATGTTTCATGGGGCTTCCCTGGTGGTCCAGTAGCTAGGACTCTGCACTAGCAATGCCGGGGGCCCGGGTTCGATCCCTGGTCAGGGAACTAGATTCCCACAAGCCAACTAAGAGTTCTCAAGATCCAACTAAGGATCCTTCATGCTACAATGAAGATAGAAGATCCTGAAAGCTGCAACTAAGACCTGGCACAGTCAAATAGATTTTTTTTTTTTTAAGTTACATAACCCAGACTTTCCTGGTAGTCCAGTAGTTGACTCTCCACTTCCACTTCAGGGGGTGTGGGTTTGATTCCTGGTCAAGGAACCAAGACCCCATATGCCTGCATACTGTGCAGTATGCCCCCCAAAGGCTGAATAACCCACTACCACCTATAGTATGAAAGTGAAAATGTGAGGTGCTCAGTCACGTCTGACTCTTTGCGACCCCATGGACTGTAGCCCACCAGGCGCCTCTGTCCATGGATTTCTTCAGGCAAAATACTAGAGTGGGTTGCTATTCCCTTCTTCAGAGGATCTTCCCAACTTAGGGATTGAATTCAGGTAGCCTGCATTCCAGGCAGTTTCTTTACTGTCTGAGCCACGTCTAACTCCTGCCTACTTCTCTACCTGAAGTGCTCACCACTTCCAGAACCCCACAGTTACACTCTTCTCTTATCCTTTGAGGACTTTATACTCCCTTGCCTCTGCCTGGAATGTTCTTTCCGCATGCCTCACACACTAACCTGGAGACTCTTCCTTTAAGACTCAATCCTAGCATTCTCTCACTTTTTCTGGGAAGGCACCTAACTTCTCCCGCATTCATGTGCTTCTGTGTTTGCCAGGAAGGCACCTGTGCTGAGAGGGAGGGGGTGGGGGGAGGGCAGGGCCTGTGGTTATTACTGGAAGCCAGTGCTTGCACAACTCACTTATTAGCTGAGGTTGAAATATGCTCCAAGTCCCTTCTGGGAGCTAGAATACTGAAATGTGTAGCTCAGTGTTTCATCACGTCAAAATCTAAGTTACCATGCTTTATCAATGAACAGCAGTAAAACTCCGAAACTCTCCAACTTCAATGCATGTGTGAAGGACTTCCCTGAAAGTCCAGTGGTTAAGACTCCATGCTCCCGGGAATTTGGGGGAGAATGGGTATGTGCATATGTATGGCTGAGTTCCTTCACTGTTCACCTGAAACTGTCACAACATGGTTAATCAGCTATACATCAATACAAAAGGAAAAGTTAAAAAAAAAAAAAAAAAAAACTCCCAGGAATTACAGGCAAGAATGGATACGTGTATATGTACGGCTGGGTCTTTTCGCTGTTCACCTGAAACTATCACAACATTGTTAATTTCTATAGCTGTATACACCAATACAAAAGGAAAGGTTTTTAAAAAAACACTCTGAGCTCCCAGTGCAGTAGGTGGGTTCAATCACTGGTCAGGGAAATAAGATCCCAGTGCTGAAAGATGCAGCTGAGGGGGAAAAAAAGATGCATGGATGAGAAATTCCACTACTTCATCAATGTATTGGATTTTAAGAACTCAGTCCTATTTAATCCAGCCTAGGATACAGGATAAAAGAAAAATGATAGAATTTTAGTTTTACTTTCTACGTGCCAACATTCTAATTGGCATATTAATTGTTTCTGTCTGTGGTTAAATCAGAGAAAAACTTGAATTTTAAATATATATGATCAAAAAACTAAATATTCAGGAAATCAGTCTTGAATGTTCATTGGAAGGACTGATGCTGAAGCTGAAACTCCAATACTTTGGCCACCTGATGCGAAGAACTGACTCACTGGAAAAGACCCTGATGCTGGGAAAGATTGAAGGTGCGAGGAGAAGGGGATGACAGAGGATGAGACGGTTGGATGGCATCACTGACTCTATGGACATGAGTTGAGTAGGCTCTGGGAGTCAGTGATGGACAGGGAAGCCTGGCGTGCTGCAGTTCATGGGGTCGCAAAGAGTAGGAAATGACTGAGCAACTGAACTGAACTGAAATATTCACTTAATGTGGTCTTATCTGTTTATGATCTCAAAAGGTTTTTTTCTCCCAAAATAAAAGTTTTAAGATAAATTCAAGATTCCTTTCAATGAGAAAAATATATATACCTCTGAGTCAGTGATGGACAGGGAAGCCTGGCGTGCTGCAGTTCATGGGGTCGCAAAGAGTAGGAAATGACTGAGCAACTGAACTGAACTGAAATATTCACTTAATGTGGTCTTATCTGTTTATGATCTCAAAAGGTTTTTTTCTCCCAAAATAAAAGTTTTAAGATAAATTCAAGATTCCTTTCAATGAGAAAAATATATATACCTCCTAAAACAGTGAGCTTACAGAACAATGTAGTGGAGCTAGGCATACTCTGTGTAACAGAAAAGTATGTCCACCAAGAAGGAAATCTGAAACATGACCATAAACTTTTAAGAAAAATTATAACAAAGACTTTACTTCATTTACTTTTAGCGATTTCATAAATACCAGATGAGAAACTGGACGGTTTGTGAGGAAACAGAAAAATTTTTCCATAGAGTAAACTCAGAAATTCCCTTTTGGCTCTGTTTTCCGATCCTCCTTCACTGTGTTGTGGAGAGACTGAGTTCTTCCAGGTTTTTGGCTAGCGGGGTGGTCTCCAGTCAACTGGGCTCTCCAGGTAGGTGGTTCCTGCACAGCGCTTTCCGGTCACTGGATCTACGACTTGTCCAACTTTAAAAACAATCTCAGCCAGTTCGTGCTTCACATGCTTTGTTCTTGGGACAGGGAGTGCTTTGAGAAGCACAATATCCCCAATGGTGCACTGCTGGAGAGCATCATGGGCAAAGTAGGTTTTTCGCTTATTAAAATACTGTTGAGAGAAGGAGGAAACACATCAGTAGTTCCCACTTATGACCTGGCAAAGTAGTAGACAGTCTGAAAAAGGAATGTCCAGAAAACAAGCTGGGACTTGGGGAAAAGAAACAGCTAATATACTTATGGAATCCACCTTCCAAATCCACCCTGATGCTGGGAAAGATTCAAGGCAAAAGGAGAAGAGGGTGGCAGATGAAGAGATGGTTAGAGGGAAACGGCATCACCAACTCAATGGACATGAATTTGAGCAAATTCCGAGAGATAGTGGAGGACAGGGAAGACTGGTGGGCTGCAGTCTATGGGATCACAAAGAGTCGGACATGACTTAGTGAATGAGCAACAATATATTTATGGAGGCTTCCAAAACAAAAATTAGCCGCTTAGTTTCTGGAAAACAACAATGACTTTTCCAGAGCTGAACTTGTCCCAGAGTTCTCCAGTCCACTGCCTGCAGTATCATTGCTCTAAATTATCATCCTTTTCTATACTATTTAAACTTCCTGGGACTTCCCTGGTGATTCAGTGATTAAGAATCCACCTTCCAATGGGGGTTGGGGTTCATTCCCCGGTGAGGGAACTAGGATTCCACATAGTTGCCTCAGGGCAATATGCCTGAGCCCCACAACTACTGAGCTCCAGTGTTGCAACAAGAGAAGCTAGAGAGCCTCAACAAAGACCCAAAATAAAAATAAGTAAACAAACTCTTCCTTCCTGGTAGAGTCTTCACTCCAGCCAAAAAACACCCAAAGTTATCAAGAGAACAAAATGTTATAATGTATGTAAAGCACTTAGCTCCATGCCTCGCTCAAGTATTGCCAACAAGCCACAGATGAGAACCAGAACCATCTCTTCCTCCAGGCAACCCCGCCACAGCAGGTCATTCCATTTAACAGATAAGAAAAACAAGCTCAGGGAAGTTAAGTAAGGTGCACAGCTAGCAAACAATAGCCAGGGGACTTCCCTAGTGGTCCGGTGGTTAAGAATACGCCTTCCAATGCAGAGGGCATGGGTTCGATTCCTGGTCGGGGAACTAAGATCCCATATGCCATGGGACAACTAAGCCTGCATGCCCCGACCTGGTCTGGAGCCCGAGTGTCACAACTAGAGAGAAGCCCACATAATGCAACTATTAAGACTCGATGTAGCCAAAAATAAATAAATAAACATTAAAAAATAACAACAAAAAACAGCCAGTACACAAACTAAGGTTTTCTGCTTCTAAGACCAATGACCATGCTGTCACTTTTCAGCTTGCTTCTGTGGTTTGATTTTTGTTTTTGCTTTGGGATCAAGCCATTTTATGGAACAGCTTTGAGGCAGTCAAAGGGCTGGGAGGATGAGATTGGCTGTTCTTCTCCTGGCTGGGATCTATTCAGCTTCACAAGACCCTGAAAGGGTCCCTGTATTTTTGATCCTAGATAACAAATAGCACTTGTGCCTACCAGGGTGCCTAACCTTGCATGCAGAGACATCCCTGGCACTTGCCCCTCCCTCCCTAGCACATCTACGTAATTAAGGACTCTGTACCTTCCTGCCTGAAACCTACCTTTTCCACTCCATCCTCACTGCTCCAAGGACTGTTAGGTCTCTACCATTTCCATCCTAGACATTTGCAACAGCATCCTCACCTATTTCCTTACCTCTTGTCTCCTTTTCTCATAGGCTGAAATCAAAACTACGACACAGGAGACTCTTCCGACTCCGATTCCAATCATTCTTGAGTTCATTCAAAGACAAGGCCTACTTAGTGCCAAGCTCTGAGCTCAACCTCGCCAAAGTACTCGCTGCTCCAGTACAGTGTCATGCCTTTTCATGTGTAAGAAAATAATAACAGAAACTTCAATTACACAGAGTTAGGGGACTTCCCCAGTGATCTGGAGGTTAAGAATCCACCTGCCAGGGCAGGGGAGATGGGCTCATTCCCTGGTTGGGGAACTAAGATTTCACATGCCTCAGGGCAACTAAGCCGGTGCATCACAACTAGTGAGCCAACGCACAGCAATGAAGACCCAGCACAGTCAAAAATAAATGTTACTAAAACAAAAATTTCAGACCTGGGAGATCAGAAAGGGAAGCTCTCATACCCTGTCGTGACAGCAGAGCTCAACAGGAAGAAAGATCTCCTTCTCTTCTTTCCCAGCAACAATTCAGCCAACAAAACGCTGCGGACTCTTTGTTTACCATCCCCTCCCAACTTTCTGTCCCCTCTGTAAAAGCATGCTCCTCTCTGGTCACCTCCGCTTTTGTGGGAGACCGGCACGTGGCTCATCATGGTTGCAGACCCCAATCTGCGATCCCAAGTAAACCTGTTTTTGCTATATGAATAACTGGCAGTGTATTTGTTTTAGGTGATTACATGGCTAAATGAACTTTCATAAACTATTCACCGTAGCTGGAATGACTTCCCTCACTCTGCCCCCAACCTGGTTTTCTGGATAAAATCTTTTTTTTGCCTGCACTGAATGGCATGTAGGATCTTAATTCCTGATCGAACCCCTATTGGAAGGCGGAGTCTTGACACTGGCCAGCCAGAGAAGTTTCTTGATAAAGTCCTTTTGGAGATTCAGCTTGATCTTATATAATCAAGAATGCTCTTGGGACTTCCCTTGTGGTCTAGTGGTGAGGACTTTGTGCTTCCAATGCAGGGGCCATGTGTTCAGTCCCTAGTTGGGGAATGAAGACCCCACATGTGGCCTGGAATGGCCAGAAAAAAAAAAATGCTCTCCTTTAACAACCAGGGAAGGAAGAATGAGTCTTATCTTCTGCAGTACTCTACACACAGAATGTCTATAGCAGTGTCATCAGATTGAATTGAAATGAACTCTGTGCAGTCTCTAAAATGTGAGGTGAACAGGAATCATGCGTTGTGTTACACCCACCGACCAGCGCAACACCTGATGGGCAGCACTGGCTCAGCCCATCTTCCCTGACAGTGTGTTTCTGCTCAGAATCCTGAACCTGTTGGTGATTCATCAATGCCATCGGCAAACAGCGACGTTCCTTACCTTTAATAAATAGGGATCCAGAACAAGTCTGGTCACTCTCACTTTAGCAGTTTTTTGCATTGCTGTCCCAATCACCTTACCCACGATCCATTTGGCATGGACGGATGAACGAACTACGGACATGATGTGGCTCTGGTCACCTGAAAATAAATTCCAAAGTTTAGCCTGACGATTGTGACTCACCGAAAGAATTTTGTCACTAGAACCGCCCAAGTGCAGAAACAGCTTTGTTGGCCTTCTGGAATCAAGACTTTATAAAGGTGCTTACACGTTTCACTGTAGTAATTTTAACCTCAAGCCTCAGTTTTCCCCTCTACCAAATGGGAATAACAACTGGGCTTACTCACAGAAGTGCTTCGAGGATTTAACCCGTAAGGCGCTCAACAGCGCGAACGCTGACCTTCCCTTGCGTCCCTATTTCTTTCCATCCTGCTGGGCTGCCTCTCCCTAAAGGCTCAGAGCCCGGCTACTTGGGGCGTGCGAGGCTGAGGCGAGGCGGCCCGGGAGTCCACCCCACCGGAGACCTTGACTTGGCATTCCTTTCGAGATCAATTAATACTGAGTTCATGTCGCCCAGCCTGGGGAAGGTTTGGAGTGATTGCTCCCTTCGCCCCTGAAACCCGAGATCGAGTAACTCGACTCGCCTCGCCTTGAGGGCTCCCACGCTGCGGCGCTTCGGGACTCGCAAACAACCCACCTCAGAACTCCCCAGTTTCGGCGTACGCCCGGCAGAGGGCCGACCGGAGCGTGATGGCGTCATGTCGTACGCAGGTCGCTCCGCCCCAGGCCGCTCACTCATTGGCTCCGAGTCCTCTCAGTCGTGGGCGGGGTTAAAGACAGGGCTCCACCCACTCCCCCTTAATAGCAGCTACCTCAGAACTCCCCAGTTTCGGCGTACGCCCGGCAGAGGGCCGACCGGAGCGTGATGGCGTCACGTCGTACGCAGGTCGCTCCGCCCCAGGCCGCTCACTCATTGGCTCCGAGTCCTCTCAGTCGTGGGCGGGGTTAAAGACAGGGCTCCACCCACTCCCCCTTAATAGCAGCCGCGGGCTGTGGCTCTGCTGAAGACTTTGGTTTCTGCACCATACCTAGTGCGATGTGTTGGGGAGTTGGCCTTTACTTATTCCACTTAGTTTCTCTCTGCTTTTGTTGAGCTCCCAGACATTGGACAAGGCCTTTCAAATAAAAGGAGATTCATTCATCAAACACTGAAACATTGGAGGCTGCCAAACGCTGAGACTGAAATACGTAAGCATTTCCACCCCCAGCAGTTGCATTTAGATAAACTTCTGTAAATCTTTATGTCTGGTATGACTTTAGGTGTTAATTCTCAATATTGTGAAATATGTGTGCCAGTTAGGAAGATCTTAGATGGGCCATGAGCAGGCTGCTGCTGATGCCTTCTCAGACAGAAGAAAGTCTCGGAAAATACGAGGCTCGTGTTAGGAAATTGCTAGATTAGGGGAGACCTAATGGCTGGATCATGGAAAAAGCAAGAGAGTTCCAGAAAAACATCTATTTCTGCTTTATTGACTATGCCAAGGCCTTTGACTGTGTGGATCACAATAAACTGTGGAAAATTCTGAAAGAGATGGGAATACCAGACCACCTGACCTGCCTCTTGAGAAACCTACATGCAGGTCAGGAAGCAACAGTTAGAACTGGACATGGAATAACAGACTGATTCCAAATAGGAAAAGGAGTACGTCAAGGCTGTATATTGTCACCCTGTTTATTTAACTTATATGCAGAGTACATCATGAGAAACACTGGGCTGGAAGAAGCACAAGCTGGAATCAAGATTGCCGGGAGAAATATTGATAATCTCAGATATGCAGATGACACCACCCATATGGCAGAAAGTGAAGAGGAACTAAAAAGCCTCTTGATGAAAGTGAAAGAGGAGAGTGAAAAAATTGGCTTAAAGCTCAACATTCAGAAAACGAAGATCATAGCATCTGGTCCCATCACTTCATGGGAAATAGATGGGGAAACAGTGTCAGACTTTATTTTTTTGGACTCCAAAATCACTGCAGATGGTGACTGCAGCCATGAAATTAAAAGATGCTTACTCCTTGGAAGAAAAGTTATGACCAACCTAGATAGCATATTGAAAACCAGAGATATTACTTTGCCAACAAAAGTCCGTCTAGTCAAGGCTATGGTTTTTCCAGTGGTCATGTATGGATGTGAGAGTTGGACTGTGAAGAAGGCTGAGCGCCGAAGAATTGATGCTTTTGAACTGTGGTGTTGGAGAAGACTCTTGAGAGTCCCTTGGGCTGCAAGGAGATCCAACCAGTCCATTCTGAAGGAGATCAGCCCTGGGATTTCTTTGGAAGGAATGATGCTGAAGCTGAAACTCCAACATTTTGGCCACCTCAAGCAAAGAGTTGACTCGTTGGGAAAGACCCTGATGCTGGGAGGGATTGGGGGCAGGAGGAGAAGGGGACGACAGAGGATGAGATGGCTGGATGGCATCACTGACTCGGACATGAGTCTGAGTGAACTCCGGGAGTTGGTGATGGACAGGGAGGCCTGGCGTGCTGCGATTCATGGGGTCACAAAGCGTCCGACATGACTGAACGACTGAACTGAACTGAATGGATGTAAAAACAACAGCAATCTCATCCTTAAATTGAAGTGTGGTTTCAGATAAAGAATTAAGGGCAAGGGCACACTTAGCACATAGATTTAAAAGGAGAGATGGTGATGGGGATAGTGTAAGATGTTTGAAATTTCAGAAATGGAAGCTGATTTTCTATAGAAGTGGTAATTATTTTATATGCAGCGTTGCAGGAGGACTCTTTACCCACTGAACCATCAGGGAAACCCTATAACTTTATGTACATTATTTCATATAAACAAAAACTTTCCCAAGATAATATATTTCCCTCTAGCTATGAACTTAAATCCCTTTCTTTTACAAGCAAGCTTAAAACCTCTCTCGCTAATGACACCAATAACATACTCAAAGTGATTTTTTTTAATGCGAATCAAATCATTTCACACCATCAAAGGCAGAATAAACATCTGTTGATTTTTTTCCACCCCTCGTTGGGAGGAAAACTTTCCCTCTACTAATTTAAGTTTGTGTTGGTGGTGGGACTGTGAATGAACTGATAATAGCTCACTAGGCAAAAAGAAAAGGTTTATTCACAGATACATCAAGAGCAGATGAAGAGACTCTTGAAAAACTAGATGTAGGGGATATATACTAAAACTAGAAGTGGGAGATTGAGATCAGGAGGAGAAGGGGGCAACAGAGGAAGAGATGGTTGGATGGCATCACCAACTCAACGGACATGAGTTTGAGCAAGCAAACTCCGGGAGACAGTGAAAGACACAAAGTTTGGTATGCTGCAGTCCATGGGGTTGCAAAGAGTTGGACATGACTTAGCCACTGAACAACATATACTAACTTAACAGGGGAAAGGAACGAGGGAGAAAGGGCCTCTGGGAAGACAGACAGACTTTTAGGCAAGGCAAATGGGCTTTTATGAGAACCATGGAAAGTTCAACACTTTGTGATAGTGTTTGTTTATGCAATTTCTCATCCTGGTGTCAGTGGTTGGTTGATCTCCTTCCTAGCTGGAATCTCCCCTGAGAGGGAATTAACAACAGCTTAAAATCTTCCCTGGTGGCTCAGATGGTAAAGTGTCTGCCTACAATGCAGGAGACCCGGGTTCAATCCCTGGGTTGGGAAGACCTCCTGGAGAAGGAAATGGCAACCCACTCCAGTATTCTTGCCTGGAAAATCCCATGGACAGAGGAGCCTGGTAGACTATACAGTCCATGGGGTCCCAAAGAGTCAGACACGACTGAGCAACTTCACTTTCACTTTCACTCTTAGAAAGCTCTGCCTGTAGTCAGATAAGGAACACTCTGAAAAGGTTTTTTGTTTTTTATTTCCCTGCATCTGCTGTATCTTCAATGTCCTCAGTTTAAGAGAATCTTTGTACCATTTTGGTGGATTTGGTACAGTGCCATCACCCCTTAGTGTCCTGTCTTCTGGGGTGAGAGAACTTTGTGAATTTCTTATCTGCACCTGTTAGGATTCACAAGGGGCTCAATAGCGTATAGTTAAAATATGGCCCATCATGGTGACCTGACAAACAAGGGGTGAAGTCACGGTGGCCACATTGCCCTGGTGGGCATCCTGTCTTTTCCTTAAGGTGATACCCTGTTTTTCCCTGCTGGTGCCAGTTTCTCAAGACTATGTGACCACCCAACCACGAGACCCCATTCACTATGTGAGCATAAGATCCCAGCTGTGGGCTAAAGATAAACTGAGGCCCCCTCCCTGAGGGGCACAATTTCCCATCGATAGGGTTTAAGAAGGGTTGGCTGTAAAGGGAGGGCACTGGTTTCTCTCTAAAGCCAGCCTCTTTCTTCCTATAATAAATCTTCCTCTGCCTGAATGCCCGGCTTACTATCATTTTCTCCACGCTCACTTTACATTTCTGGTGCCAAAATCTGGGAGGGAAGACCCACCGCAGCAAGGCTGGCTCCTCTCCTGAGCCCACCTTCGGTGGTTCCCTCCCTTGGACCTCATGGAGAAATTGGGACGAGCCCCCAAGATGGGACTCTCCACTTACCTTGTTGGACTGACATCCACACACCAGCTCTCATTTCATTGCCTGCAGGGGTGAGTGAATTCCTGCTCTCTCAGATCCTCCGTCTCTCTTCTGGTTTTTGAAGCCCTAGTGCTAGGCGGCAGAGAAAACAATGGCACCCCACTCCAGTACTCTTGCCTGGAAAACCCCATGGACGGAGGAGCCTGGTAGGCTGCAGTCCATGGGTTTGCTGAGTGTCGGACACGACTGAGCGACTTCACATTCACTTTTCACTTTCATGCAATAGAGCAGGAAATGGCAACCCACTCCAGTATTCTTGCCTGGAGAATCCCATGGATGGAGCAGTCTGGTGGGCTGCCGTCTATGGGGTCGCACAGAGTCGGACACGACTGAAGTGACTTAGCAGCAGCAGCGCTAGGTGGAGGATCCACGGCCCTTGGGCCCTGGTCTCACTTTGAAATAGGGGACGCCCATTTCACGGGAGACCCTGTTGCTGTCTAAGAAGGCCGTGAGAACAGGGACACCTTTTCTTTCGGACCTTTCTCCTCCTTTTTTTTTACTCGCCCTTTCTGCCCTACCTCCCCTATTCGACTATAATGGGAAATTCTCAGTTCCAAGAAAGTGAAAGTGAAGTCGCTCAGTCCTGTCCTACTCGTTGTGACCATGTGACCATGGACTGTAGTCTACCAGGCTTCTCTGTCCATGGGATTTTCCAGGCAAGAGTACTGGAGTGGGTTGCCATTTCCTTCTCCAGGGGATCTTCCTGACCCAGGGATTGAACCCAGGTATCCTGCATTGCAGGCAGACGCTTTACCCTCTGAGCCATTAGCCTGCCTTCTCCAAAACCTAAATAACCTTGGGTTTTCAAGGAGAAAGAGGGCCAAAGCGACTCACTTATTACTCTCACACTGTATGGCGACTGGATAATAGGGCCCAGTGGCCAGAAAACAGAACTCTTGATTACACTACTTTACGAGACCTCATAACTTCTGCGGCGGCAATGGCAAGTGGTCAGAGATCCCTTCTGTTCAGGCATTCTTTGTTCTCCGCTCTTGGCCCACTCTCTGTACTTCCTCGTCTATTTCTCAAATACTTTTAGCCCATTCTGGGCCACATCCCCCCAATACTATATCTCCTGATCCCTGTTTGCATTTTTCCTCTTCTTTTGACCCCTCTGACCACAGTGCACCTCCAATCGCCTCTAATCCTGTCGTAGCAGACCCGGTCCCACAACCTCCACCTTACACCGCCCTGGCTCCTCTCCCCTCTCAGGCGCAGGCCGCCGCCGCTTCCGACCCTCCCCCAAGGCCTGTTTCGGCCTTCGGCTCTACCCCCTACTACCAGAGTCTCAAGTCCCTATCCCGACCTCCCTAAATCCCCTCCTTTTACCCAGCTGCGAACGGCCTTAAAGAGACAGGACCCTGAAGCCCTTCCCACTCCCTTCCTTCCCTTATGAGAGCTGGGTGGTACAGAAGGCGTTGTTTGGGTGCACATCCCATTCTCCTTTTCCAATTTATCTCAAATCGAAAAACGTCTTGGCTCTTTTTCCTCTGACCCTGATACTTAGTTCAGTTCAGTCGCTCAGTCTTATCTGACTCTTTTGGCGCAGGCCGCCGCCGCTTCCGACCCTCCCCCAAGGCCTGTTTCGGCCTTCGGCTCTACCCCCTACTACCAGAGTCTCAAGTCCCTATCCCGACCTCCCTAAATCCCCTCCTTTTACCCAGCTGCGAACGGCCTTAAAGAGACAGGACCCTGAAGCCCTTCCCGCTCCCTTCCTTCCCTTATGAGAGCTGGGTGGTACAGAAGGCGTTGTTTGGGTGCACATCCCATTCTCCTTTTCCAATTTATCTCAAATCGAAAAACGTCTTGGCTCTTTTTCCTCTGACCCTGATACTTAGTTCAGTTCAGTCGCTCAGTCTTATCTGACTCTTTGCGACCCCATGAATTGCAGCACGTCAGGCTTCCCTGTCCATCACCAAATCCCGGAATTCACCCAAACTCATGCCCATCTACTTCACCCAATCTTATGACTTGACCTGGCATGATATTTACATTATACTCTCCTCTACCCTCCTCCCTTGGACTGCAAAGAGATTCAACTAGTCCATTCTAAAGGAGATCAGTCCTGGGTGTTTTTTGGAAGGACGATGCTAAAGCTGAAACTCCAATACTCTGGTCACGTGATGTGAAGAGTTGACTCATTGGAAAAGACTCTGATGCTGGGAAGGATTGGGGGCAGGAGGAGAAGGGGACGACAGAGGATGCGATGGCTGGATAGCATCACCGACTCGATGGACATGGGTTTGGGTGGACTCCAGGAGTTGGTGATGGACAGGGAGGCCTGGCGTGCTGCGGTTCGTGGGACTGCAAAGAATTGGACACGACTGAGCGACTGAACTGAACTGTCAATCTTATGACTTGACCTGGCATGATATTTACATTATACTCTCCTCTACCCTCCTCCCTTGGACTGCAAAGAGATTCAACTAGTCCATTCTAAAGGAGATCAGTCCTGGGTGTTTTTTGGAAGGACGATGCTAAAGCTGAAACTCCAATACTCTGGTCACATGATGTGAAGAGTTGACTCATTGGAAAAGACTCTGATGCTGGGAAGGATTGGGGGCAGGAGGAGAAGGGGACGACAGAGGATGTGATGGCTGGATGGCATCACCGACTCGATGGACATGGGTTTGGGTGGACTCCAGGAGTTGGTGATGGACAGGGAGGCCTGGCGTGCTGCGATTCGTGGGACTGCAAAGAATCGGACACGACTTGAGCGACTGAACTGAACTGAACCCTCCTCCCAGAAGTAAAAGAGCAAGTCTGTCAAGCCACTCAGGCTCATGCCGATGAAATACATCAAACTGCTGATACTAAGCTTGTAGGCTCAGCTGCCAATCCCAGGGACGACCCTAATTGTGACTACCAAACAGGGTGTCCTGAGCAAACAGCTTGTAATCACATGGTGACTTGCCTTATTGCAGGCCTCCAAGAAACAGGACATAAAGCTGTTAACTTTGATAAACTCAGAGAAATAACTCAAAGGCCAGATGAAAATCCAGCACAATTTCTAGCTAGATTAACAGAAGCCCTACAAAACTATATAAAATTAGATCCAACTTCAATAGAAGGTACTATTGTCCTTAATATGCATTTTATTTCCCAATAGTCCTCAGACATTCCAAAGAAGCTAAAAAGGGCAGAGGAAGGCCCTCAAATCTCTCAACAAGATCTTTTAAATTTGGCTTTAAAAATTTTCAATAACCAGGAAGAACAGGCAAAACCAGAAAAGGCCCAGAGAGATCAGGCTAAATATCATTTCTTAGCCACTGCCCTACACGGCTCCAAACCTCAATCCTCTGACAGAGAAAAGAAATCATCTAGGCCTTGTTACAAGTGCGATAAAGAAGGGCACTGGGCCAGCTCATGCCTAAAGCCCAAGCCCCCTCCGGGTCCATGTAGTAATTGTGGCATAAAGGGACATTGGAAGGTAGACTGCCCTAACCTCCCTCTAGGGATCCGGACATTTCCTCGCAGTCCTGAGCAGGAGTCCTCGGACCCATCTCTGCCCAGACTCCTTGGACTCGCCCCTGAAGACTGAAGGTGCCCAGGGCCCCAGACCCCAAGCCCTATCCTCCAATACGTAGACGATCTTCTTCTCCTTTGTAGCCCCTCACTCATATACTCTCAACGACGTACAATACAACACCTCAACTTCCTAGCCGATCAGGGGCTATCGACTGTCTCCTATTAAGGCTCAGCTTCCCTTCCTGAGGTCACCTATCTTAGAGTTCTCCTGACATCAACAAAGAGACATATAACTACTGATAGAAAGTCCCTTATATCTACACTACCACTTCCTACATCAAAAATGGAAATTCTGTCCTTTTGGGGCTTGGCTGGGTATCTACACCTCTGGACCCCCAATTTTGCCCTCCTAGCACAACCTCTATACTCAGCTATTGGGGCGGGCGTGGGGGGAGGGGCGGTGCGGTCTTTCGGAGCCTCTAGAGCCAAATACTTTTAAGTCAAATGTCTGTTCGGGCTTTAATGCTCTAAAACAAGCTATTCTCTTGGCCCCATTTTTAACAGTGCCTGATCTTTCTCGCCCTTTTATACTCTACACACTGAAAGACATAAAATTGTCCTAGGAGTCTTAGGACAGATGCAGGCCCCTTCCTTTGTCCCCATTGCTTTTCTGTCAAAACAACTAACTGGATACCAGCATACAGGGATGGCCAGCCTGCCTGCGAGTTCTGGCTGCAGCTACACTTCTCGCTCAAGAAGCAAAAAACTTTTTTGGGACACCCACGGTCATTCGGTCACCACATGACCTTAAGGACTTACTCTCACACAAGGCCATGGCTCTTCTATCACCTTCTTGTATCCAACTAATTCACGTCACCCTCCTAGAATCTCCCGAGTTCTCTTTTGAACGCTGCCCTACTCTTAACCCCGCCACCCTCATCCATAATTCTTCTGAGCCTCCAATTCACACTTGCAATGAGACATTAGAAGACTTGATACCTCACTCCTCCCATATCTCCTCAGCCCCTTTAAATAACCCTGATCTTACTTGGTATATCTCTATTGCTCCTAACAACCAAACCCTCCTATCCCACTAATCCACAACCGACCCAAAGAAGCAATTCAATTCATTCCCTTATTGATAAGCTTAGGAAGAGCAGCAGGGATTGGAACAGGAACTGCAGGGCTCATGACTTCTTTAAACTACCATCAGTCTCTCTAAGGATCTCACTGAAAGCCTAAAAGAAGTAGCCGCTACCTTATCAGTCTCCAGGGCCAACTAGATTCCCTGGCAGCTATGGTCCTTCAGAACAGAAGAGGGTTAGACCTTCTCACAGCAGAAAAAGGAGGCCTATGTTTTTTTTCTAGACGAAGCCTGCTGTTTCTATGCCAATAAATCGGGTGTTGTAAAGGAGGCAGCAAGGAATCTGAAAAATAGGGCCTTAAGAATATGTCAACATCTCAGTAATTCATGGGAAAACTGGTTAAGCAGTTGGGATTGGATGCCATGGGTTCTAACTTTACTGGGCCCCCTTCTCATATTAACCCTCATTCTGACTTTCGGCCCCTGTCTATTGAGGTGTTTTTTCAAAGTTTCTCCAGGATTGCCTACAAGCCGTCACCAACCAGACTGTTCGTGAACTACTTCTAACTCTCTCCAATTATCAAAAGCTTCAAGCCCACTCAGACTTCCCTTAACCCACGTTCCAGCCTTTTCTAATCTTACCCCATGACGTTGCCCCAAACGAGCGCAAAGCAGATACAGAAGACTCACTTTGGCCCATCAGTTGAGTTCAGTTCAGTTGCTAGTCATGTCCGACTCTTTGTAACCCTAGGAATTGCAGCATGCCAGGCCTCCCTGTCCATCACCAACTCCCGGAGTTCACCCAAACTCATGTCCATCCAGTCAGTGATGCCATCCAGCCATCTCATCCTCTGTCAGCCCCTTCTCTTCCTGCCCACAATCCCTCCCAGCATCAGAGTCTTTCCCAATGAGTCAACTCTTTGCATGAGATGGCCAAAGTATTGGAGTTTCAGCTTCAGCATCAGTTCTTCCAAAGAACACCCAGGACTGATCTCCTTTAGAATGGACTGGTTAGATCTCCTTGCAGTCCAAGGGACTCTCAAGAGTCTTCTCCAACACCACAGTTCAAAAGCATCGATTCTTCGGTGCTCAGTTTTCTTCACAGTCCAACTCTCACATCCATACATGATCACTGGAAAAACCATAGCCTTGACTAAATGGACCTTTGTTGGCAAAGTAATGTCTCTGCTTTTCATATGCTGTCTAGGTTGGTCATAACTTTCCTTCTAAGGAGTAAGCATCTTTTAATTTCATGGCTGCAGTCACCATCTGCAGTGATTTTGGAGCCCAAAAAGATAAAGTCTGCCACTGTTTCCACTATTTCCCCATCTATTTCCCATGAAGTGATGGGACCAGATGCCATGATCTTCATTTTCTGAATATTGAGCTTTAAGCCAACCATTTCACTCTCCACTTTCACTTTCGTCAAGAGGCTTTTTAGTTCCTCTTCACTTTCTGCCATAAGGGTGGTGTCATCTAAGGTCGTATCTGAGGTTGTTGATATTTCTACTGGCAATCTTGATTCCAGCTTGTGCTCCTTCCAGCCCAGCATTTCTCATGATGTACTCTGCATATAAGTTAAATAAGCAGGGTGACAATATACAGCCTTGACGTACTCCTTTTCCTATCTGGAACCAGTCTGTTGTTCCATGTCCAGTTCTAACTGTTGCTTCCTGACCTGCATGTAGGTTTCTCAAGAGGCAGGTCAGGTGGTCTGGTATTCCCATCTCTTTCAGAATTTTCCACAGTTTATTGTGATCCACACAGTCAAAGGCTTTGGCATAGTGAATAAAGCAGAAATAGATGTTTTCTGGAACTCTCTTGCTTTTTCCATGATCCAGCAGATGTTGGCAATTTGATCTCTGGTTCCTCTGGCATTTGTAAATCCAGCTTGAACATCTGGAAGTTCACGGTTCACGTATTGCTGAAGCCTGGCTTGGAGAAATTTGAGCATTACTTTACTAGCATGTAAGATGAGTACAATTGTGCAGTAGTCTGAGCATTCTTTGGCATTGCCTTTCTTTGGGATTGGAGTGAAAACTGACCTTTTCCAGTCCTGCGGTCACTGCTGAATTTTCCAAATGTGCTGGCATATTGAGTGCAGCATTTTCACAGCATCATTTTTCAGGATGTGAAATAGCTCAACTGGAATTCCATCACCTCCACTAGCTTTGTTCGTAGTGATGCTTTCTAAGGCCCACTTGACTTCACATTCCGGATGTCTGGCTCTAGGTGAGTGATCACACCATCATTATTATCTTGGTCATGAAGATCTTTTTTGTACAGTTCTGTGTATTCTTGCTACCTCTTCTTAATATCTTCTGCTTCTGTTAGGTCCATACCATTTCTGTCCTTTATCAAGCCCATCTTTGCATGAAATATTCCCTTGGTATCTCTAATTTTCTTGAAGGTACTTTGGCCCATATCCTATATCAAAAAGGCTGGAATGTTAGGGGCTCATAGCGTATGGTTAAAATATGGCCCATCGTGTTGACCTGACAAACAAGGGATGAAGTTACAGTGGCTACATTGCCCTGGTGGGCATCCTGTTTTTTCCTTAAGGTGATACCCTGTTTTTCTCTGCTGGTGCCAGTTTCCCAAGACTACGTGACCACCTGACCATGAGACTCCTTCGACTACACGACCATCCGACCGACCATGAGATCCCTTCACTACATGACCACAAGACCCCAGCTGTGGGCTAAAGATAAACTGAGGCCCCCTCCCTGCTGGGCACAACTTCCCATTGACAGGGTATAAGAAGTGTTGGTTGTAAAGGGAGGGCACTGGTTTCTCTCTAAATCCAGTCACTTTCTTTCTTTCTTCCAATAATAAATCTTTCTCTTCCTGAATGCCCGACTCACTCTTTTTCTCTGCTTGCCTTACAGCACCCTCAGTGGGTCTGCCAATCAATATGCTCTGTCTTCATTTAGCACAAGGCCCAAGCTGGACCAATCAGATTACCTTCCAGGAATATGAATCTTGAGTGCTCTGATGGGAGAATGGGAGGTGACTGGGGATAATGGATCCTGGTTGAGGTGTTCTGAAGAGTCAATTCTGCTGCTTGCACCAACAGAAAATTAACCTATAAAGAAGTTGGCACTCGGAAAACAACATGCAATCATTCATGGGGTAAGACACAAATTAGATGCTTTTTCAAAAAGACTAAAAGGTACCCATATTTGATAAACTTCTCAGCCATCAGCCCCCAATCCAGCATTCATTCTCATATTCAATCTCCTCTCTCTTCCCTCTGCTCCCCCTCAACCCATTCTTCTCGTCTATTTTTCTTCACGGTCACTGTTATGTTTGGATCCTTCCAGGATTCTTATTTTGGATCCCGACCCCCATGGTGAAGATATTAGGAGAGGGGCTTTGAGGAAGTGATTAGGTTTTGCCCTCATGAATGGGATTCAATCTCTTTTATAAAAGGACTCCAAGAAAACTTCCTTCTACTGTGTGAGGGCACCAGGAAATGGGTCCCTACTAACGCAGATCTTTTGGCACCTTGATCTTGGATTTCCCAGCCTCCAGAACTGTATGTAATTAATTTCTGCTTTTGTAAATCACTCAGTCTATGGTCCCAGGTGGCACTGCTGTTGCTGCTCCTAAGTCGCTTCAGTCGTGTCTAACTCTGTGCAACCCCATAGATGGCAGCCCACCAGGCTCCCCGGTCCCTGGGATTCTCCAGGCAAGAACACTGGAGTGGGTTGCCATTTCCTTCTCCAATGCATGAAAGTGAAAAGGGAAAGTGAAGTCGCTCAGTAGTAAATAACCCACCTGCCAATGCAGGTGACCGAAGAGACATGGTTTGATCCCTGGGTCAGGAAGATCCCTTGGAGAAGGGCATGGCAACCCACTCCAGTAGTCTTGCCTGAAGAATCCCATGGACAGATGAGCCTGGTATGCTACAGTCCATGGGGCCACAAGGAGTCAGACACTTAGTAGTTTATGGTATTTTGTATATGTTGTTGATGTTGTTTAGTTGCTAAATTGTGTCTAGCTCTTTGCGACCCCATGGACTATAGACCACCAGGCTCCACTATCCATGGGATTTCTCAAGCAAGAATACTGGAGTGGCTTGCCATTTCCTTCTCCAGGGTAACTTCCCAGATCAGGGATCAAACCTGTGTCTCCTGCATTGGCAGGCAGATTCTTTACCACTGCACCACCAGGGAAGCCTCATTTTGTATATGTAAAGTGATGGAATTTATATTTACACATACACACACATACATCTATAATGTAAAAAAAAAAAATTATATATATATATATATATAGTATTTTGTGTATATATATATGACATTTCCTTTTCCATTCATCAGATACTACTAAGGTTATTTCCCTTTTAAAAATTTTTTATGATTTTTAAAAATATTGTTTAGCATTGCTGGGTCTTAGCTGTGGCATGTGAACTCTTTAGTTGTGGCATATAGGATCTAGTTCCCTGACCAAGGATGGAACCCAGGTCCCCTGCATTGGGAGCTCAGTCTTAACCACTGAACTGTCAGGAAAGTCCAACATTTTTATAACTAGTTTTGGTATAATTATTTTTTATATTCTGGGTACCTCTTACCTGTTTCTTAATGTGTTTAAGGCACTTAATAACATTTGAAGTTTTATGTCTGTGACTTTAATGAAATGTTTGCTGCTGTTGCTAAGTCACTTCAGTCGTGCCAGACTCTGTGCGACCCCATAGATGGCAGCCCACCAGGCTCCCCTGTCCCTAGGATTCTCCAGGCAAGAACACTGGAGTGGGTTGCTACTTTCTTCTCCAATGCATGAAAATGAAAAGTTAAAGTGAAAGTGAAGTTGCATCTGACTCTCAGCGACCCCATGGACCACAGCCTACCAGGCTCCTCCGTCCATGGGATTCTCCAGGCAAGAGGACTGGAGTGGGGTGCCACTGCCTTCTCCCAATGAAATGTTTAGATGTATTTAAATCTGATCAGTGTTTACAAGAGTAAGGATATCTCATTTTAGAAATTCTTAAGTATTTATTATTTGCACATCTATGAATAATTAGAGGAATGTTGGCTACTTAAGGAAAGTCGTTTGGTTTCTTAAATTAATAAATTGAAAATTAATCAAAATCCAAATGAGTATTTTTCTCCCAGCCCTTAAGCCCTTTGGACATAAGATCTTTTTTATATATAAACATAATAATCTTTTTTACTCTGAGATTCTGAGAAAGAGAGTCATACAAATTTTGGTATTGAGCAGCAATTCATTTTATTAAATTTAATACATTTATCAAATGTTTTCAGAGTGCTATAAAACACGTTCCAGGCACTGTTTTTATCCACTGGATTAGGAGTAAGACGATCCATGTTCTAGTGACATTCCAGTCTGAGAAACTCTGAATAATTATCGCTTATTATCATGTCTAAGCTTCAGTATCTCTTTTCATATAAGAAAGGCAACATTACCTGGTTGGAGGGACCAAATGAATTAACATATGTAAAAGGGTAATATCTTGCCCTCCTAGACAGAAATAAGTCATAACGTTAGGTTTCTGAGTGAGTAAACCACTCCTATGACTCCCTAGAATTTTGATGTAATAACTACATTTAGTAAGATTCACTTAAATTAGAACATGTTGAAGATAACAAAGGACGAGAATGAATTCACTCCAGAATGACATAGTTTACTGTACGGTTAACATAAGCATAATCATTTATGACCCTAAGGATAGATAATAGATTCTAATTTTATGAAGAACTGGCGAAAATCCATGGCCGACTGGTCTCCTTCAGTTCAGACTCCTCTTTTCTGAAATTGTCCAAATTCTGCTTATCTTCTTCTGAAAATCCTGTACTGCTCTCCTTTCCCTGTGTGAGATACACTGCCTTCTGTTGAAGCCTTTAGCACTCTTTGTGGATTATTCAGGTTTTTTTTTTCTTGGTTGCATACTTTGATCAAAGGCTTCACCAACTGTAATTAATCATTGCTTCTTTTAACCTATACCTCTGCTGTCTGAGACTTCATCTTGCCTCACTGTCTCTTCCTGAAACCTGAGAGCTCTATACTCTGCCTCTTTAGGGCAAATAAATCTTACATGTTACTCCCTTTGGTGAAGAGACACTTTCAGAACTTATCTGTCTTAAAAAATTGATCTCCATTACACATGGAGATCATGTGTAAACATGATAAACATGATATTACTGGAAACATGATATTACTGGAAATCCTCCCTCACTCCAGTATGTCAGGGTTTTATTAACTATCTCATCCACTGATGTGTGGGACAAAAATGTACTTGAAAAGTTTAACTTCCACAATGAAATGAAATCATTTCATTATTTCTTGGTTTTTAGTGTTTTAATTTTTTAAAAAAATTTACATCATTCCAGCTTTGACTTAAGGCCTATGATATCTAGTCTCTCACAGGAATAAAGAAATGGGGAAGTCTTTAGCTAGGAGATATGTTAGAAGAAAGGTGAGAAAGCAAGGGGACTGGGGAAGGAAAAAAAAGAAAAAGAAAAAAAAAGAAAGCAAGGGGACTGGGTTCCAACTTGGCCTCATGGCTTCTTCAGCCAAGACTGAGAAGACCAAGAGAAAAACAAAAAGCGCAGAAACAAGCAGCTCCCTAGATGTAGCTATTCATGGTTTATGACTATTTATATTTACAATGCTTTGTAACATCAAACTGCAATTTCTGTCAAACAAGGCAGTGATCATAAAATTTAACCACCTTAAATTCCTTTTGGAAAAAGGTGGTACATAAATATACTTCAATAAATAAAGTGAATTATTAAACAAACTAGTAACACTTACTTGCATGTATGCTCAATCATCTCCGACTCTTTGCAACCCAATGAACTGTAGCCCACCAAGCTCCTCTCTCCATGGAATTCTCCAGGCAAGAATACTGGAGTGGGTTCCCTTCTCCAGGGGATCTTCCCAACCCAGGGATCGAACCCACAGCTCCTGCATTGGCACCGATTCTTTTTCACTGAGCCACCTGGGAAAGCCCTATGCTTCCTTAGTTGTTTATATAAACCAATAAGGCTCTTTCCTGGTTCTTTGCCTTAGTGTGGCACCACCACTTACCCTCTGGTCCAGCCCCTACATCTGATTTCCACAGTGATGTAGACAGGTGAAGGGATTCTTATAAAGTCCCTGTCAGTATAAAATAAAACCTTCCCTCTATTTAAACCTGCAAATGTAACAGAAATAACAATTTTGGTTCAAAAATATACATTTGCCATAGGGAAATTTAAAACTACAACAACAGGATAGAAAAGTAGATTTCTCTGAATCACTTTTCAAAGTTCACCAATATGACCCTCAGTTTCCTCTAAGACTCATCGTAGAGATCCCAGGCCTGTTTGATGAAAATAATGCAAGGATTCCTAAAAAACAATATTATTATTGCCATATCCTACCACATGGCTTCTCAAATGATGGTACAGAAGACTTAGATGGTACACCAATGAATAGTTTCAACTTCAAAATTATATATTTATTTTGATGGAAATTAGAATATAATTTAGCATATAAAACTCACAATCTCCATAAATAATATTTCCTAGGACAAGGCTAAAAACCCTGAGTCCTATTAAAAATATTAAGTAAAGATTAAGTTTGATAAAATTGGTAAAGGATACACACAAATGACTTTGAGAAATATTGCTCTATTTATTTCAAATTTATGCGACTGGTTATACTACACAACAGCCTCAATTAATTAATGTTTATATAATTTAAAAACTGTATGCTATAAAAATCACAAGGGAATAATGATAGGTCATTGCCTACAGGATTTCTGGTCATTAAAAAAAGTTTGGAACATGACTACTAATATAATCTTGTTTATAAAATAAATTATTTTCATTATGTATAACTAACTTATCCTGGGAATATAATATGCTAAATTTAAGGTCTAAATTTATTTGGCTTCTATGCATTAAAAGTTTATTTATAAGCTTTCTCCCCACTATGAATAATCTGATATTGAACAGGATGAAAAGGTCTAACCCAAATTTCCTATATTTATATATTTATATGATTCCCTTACCAACCCCACCACCCCCATCAGGACAAAGTTAAAAATTCTGAGTTATGTGCTGTGGAGTAAGGGAAGGACTGTGGCTTAAGGTTTTCTGACATTTATTATATTCACACAATTTCTCCCGAGTGTGGATTTTCCTATGTTGATTAAGGTGTGCACTCTGGCTGAAGGCTTTTTCACATTCATTACATTTATAAGGTTTCTCTCCTGTGTGAGTTCTTTCATGCTGATTAAGATGTGTCCTCTGGCTGAAGGCTTTCCCACAAAAACTACATTCATAAGGTTTTTCTCCAGTGTGAAGTCTATGATGTTCAGTAAGGGATGTGATCCTGCTAAGGCTTTACCACACTGATTGCATTTATAAGGCTTCTCTCCAGTATGAATTCTCAGATGCTGAGTAAAGGATGAATGTTGACGGAAGGCTTTCCCACATTCATTGCATATGAAAGGTTTTTCTCCTGTGTGAATTCTCTGATGTTGAATAAGGTGTATTCTCTGACTGAATCTTTTCCCACATTCATCACACTTATAGGGTTTCTCTCCTGTGAGGACCATCTGAGGTTGAGTAAGAGATGAGTTCTGGCTGAAGGCCTTCCTGCATTCACTGTGTTTCCCTTCAGTATGAATATGACTGGTAAGAAGAAGATGTTGATTGAAGATTTTTCCACACTCATTATATTCATAAGGATTTTCTCTTACGTAGTTTCCCTGATAGTAAATCAGGTCTGAATTACGTTTGATGCTATTTCCTTGTGTGTCAGAATTAAGGGGTATTTTCATTGAAGGAATTCTCTGTTGCATAAGAAGGTTTGAGTTCAGATTATAGTTTTCCCCAAATCTACTACATTCAAGGCCTCTCTCCTGTGTGATCTTTTTGTGGGTAAAAGATACTTGTCCTAAGTATCTCTGCTGGTTTTCTTGGGTGAATTCTAACTGGTAATCAAAATCCCAGAGTCCACCTAAGATGGAGTACCAGAAATTGTCTCCTGTTAGTCTCTCCATTATCATATCATGGGTTTGATTTTCATCAGAAATATTATGGTTTGATGTTTTAATTTCTGGTCTATTCTCCCCATCTAAAAGAAATTCAGAACATATAAACACTTCAGTATTCTCTGTCTGAAAAAGAAACTGTTGCATAGTATATCACCAAATAAAACTGACAGTAGTGCAATGAAAATGTGGCATTGAAAGTTTTGAAATAAAGCCATATAACAAGGGGAAAGACTATAAGAGGATGACAAGAAGCAGTGAGAAGGGAGAAATTTTAAAATATGAGTGGTAATCATAAAAAGAAGAGATCCATCAGGAATATACATAATTGGGAGAAAACAGAAAGGAGAATAAAAAATATCAAAGGAAGTCTGTGCTTTGAGGTGGGAGACAGAAAAGACTGTGCTTAGAGAACATAGGGCCAAGTCCAGAACCTTCTCAATCTCACCTGTGGATTATTCTATTGTAGCGCCCACTATCTGTTTATTTCAAAAGTATTTCTTCCTATTTTAAACTTTTGTTTAAAACGATAAAACTAATACTAAATTTTCAGCTGTGCTGGGTCTTCATTGCTGCATGTGGGCTTCTTCTAGCTGTGGCAAGTATTGTATTAGTTGCTGAGTTGTGTCCAACTCCTTTCAACCCCACGAACTGTAGCTCATGCAGCAAGTGGAGGTTACTCTAATTTCCTTGTCTCTAATCCCAGTCCCATTTTTTATTTTTATTTTTTAGAAACTTGCCCCATCTTTTTTATTTTCTACTTACACTCTCCCTGACCCCTTCCATTCAGCACTTTAAACAAGCTGGAATCATTCCTGCTTAGAATGATCCTTTTCTGACTACCTTCTAGTCTAGCTACCTGGTTCATCTGGTAAATAATCTGCCTGCAATGTGGGAGACCTGGGTTCAATCCCTGGGTTGGGAAGATCCCCTGGAGATGGGAATGGCTACCCACTCCAGTATTCAAGCTTGGCGAATTTCATGGACTGTATAGTCCATGCGGTCACAAAGAGTTGGATACAACTGAGTCACTTTCACTTTCTTTCTAGTCTAGCAGTCACCCTCTTTTTTTGCTTCACCTTCTCATTTGAGCTTCTTGTAAGAAGTACCATATATGTACTAGCTATACTGTTTTTTAGTTTTTGGCTATACCAGCAGCATGTGGGACCTTAGTTCCCTGACCAGGGATCAAACCCACACCCCCTGGACTGGAAGTGTAGAATCTTAATCACTGGACTGTTAGGGAAGTCCAACTATTAGCTCTACTTTTTTTTTTTAACCTCCTGTTTATTCAGCAATGTATAAACTGTTTTGCTAATTACTCCCCTGTCACTTCTCTCATTAATATCATTCCTAACCTTTTCATTGCTAGATCCATCAGACATTTCCATGTCTCACCTTAGCTAAGAAGAGAATTTTTAGATATTAAATAGACATCAGCTAATGTCAAAGACAATGAGACAAACAATACCCCAGAGGGCACATCAGAATGAGGTTGCACAAGTCAGATCATTCTATCTCAGTTCCTCCATCAACAGAAACATTTTACCACATCCTTGTAAGAGAAACGATTGATTGTGTCTCACAAGAAAATGCAAAAATGCAAGCAGTCTCCTTGGAGGACACTGCTAGGCTGCCTTCCCTGACAAGGAGGATACAAAGAAACCACTTATTCAACCTCATCTGTGGACCAAAAGCCTTGACCACCCAGGTACAGCTGATAATGAAGTCTAGAAATTTCTTTTCTATTCTGGCCATGCTGCACAGCTTGCAGGATCTTAAATTCCAAACCAGGGACTGAACCTGGGCCCTGTCAGTGAAAGCACTGAGTCCTAACCACTGAACTGCCAGGGAATTACCTGGAAATTTTCTTGAGTGTAGTAATTATTTTCTCGAGTTGGGAGTCTTTGGGCAGGGACATAATGGGAGACAGTATGGCTCCTTTGCATGGCAGCATATGTACCTGTGGGAAAGAACAGCTCAGGTTTCTATCTGGGCACCTACACTGGCAATTTGCCTGAAAAGGGAGTTCTTTAGTTTCCTATTCTCCAGGCTCCAGGATAGGAAGCTTTGTGAAAATAATGTTACTCATCACTGTCAGAAAAGTGCTTAGGGGTTCTTGACAAACTGTTTTAATTATCAGCCTCTAAACAAGGTTTAAGAGCACTGGGGTACAGCACCTGTCAGGCTAAAAATTTAGGTCCAATGAGGTTGAAAAAGGAATAAGTTTTCCTACCTAAGATAACCGAGAGCACTATAAGCAAGAAAGACAACCAACTCAGAGTCAGCTTCAGAAAGCTCAAGTTTGAATGACAGAAAACCAAGCCCAAATGATGAAACAAGGTGTCTGAGCAAAGAATCAAGATGGGGTACATTAACCTGGCTTAATGACTCGGTATCTGGCACAACCAATCAGTCCTAATATACCAGGTTTCTTAATATACCAGGCGGTATGCCCACAAAAAGGAGCTAAGATTTAGGAGTTTTGGGGTTTTTTTTTTTTGGTCAAGAAGTCTCACTTAGTAGGATGGTATAAAGGAGTAGAGAGTCAATAGGTCCACGGTCTGAAATACTTTATTAAAATGACAGTATGACATTCATAAACAAAAATATAATCTAAACTCTGGGAAGAGAATGTACATGAACTACTGAGGCTAGAAATGTAGAAATGGAAAAAGGACACAGAGAAGCTACTTAAAAGCACAGTACTGAAGAATGAACATCAAGTCCATAAGAAATATGTGCCTTTAGAAGAATAAAGAGAGAAGGTATTTAAAAGAGCAGGTAGGATAGCTATGATAGATTCATGTTGACGTATGGCAGAGACAAACACAATGTTGTAAAGCAATTCTGTTCTGTTCAGTCGCTCAGTCGTGTCCGACTCTTTGAGACCCCATGAATCGCAGCACGCCAGGCCTCCCTGTCCATCACCAACTCCCGGAGTTCACTCAGACTCACGTCCATTGAGTCCATGATGCCGTCCAGCCATCTCATCCTCGGTCGTCCCCTTCTCCTCCTGCCCCCAATCCCTCCGAGCATCACAGTCTTTTCCAATGAGTCAACTCTTCGCATGAGGTGGCCAAAGTACTGGAGCTTCAGTTTTAGCATCATTCCTTCCAAAGAAATCCCAGGGTTGATCTCCTTCAGAATGGACGGGTTGGATCTCCTTGCAGTCCAAGGGACTCTCAAAAGTCTTCTCCAACACCACAGTTCAAAAGCATCAATTCTTCGGCACTCAGCCTTCTTCACAGTCCAACTCTCACATCCACACATGACCATAGGAAAAACCATAGCCTTGACTAGACAGACCTTAGTCGGCAAAGTAATGTCTCTGCTTTTGAATATACTATCTAGGTTGGTCATAACTTTTCTTCCAAGGAGTAAGCATCTTTTAATTTCATGGCTGCAGTCACCATCTGCAGTGATTTTGGAGCCCAAAAAAAAAAAGTCTGACACTGTTTCTACTGTTTCCCCATCTATTTCCCATGAAGTGATGGGACCAGATGCCATGATCTTCGTTTTCTGAATGTTGAACTTTAAGCCAACTTTTTCACTCTCCTCTTTCACTTTCAACAAGAGGCTTTTTAGCTCCTCTTCACTTTCTGCCATAAGAATATTAGACGTACCAAAGGAACATTTCATGCAAAGATGAGCACAATAGTGGATAGAAATGGTATGGACATGACAGAAGAAGAAGATATTAAGAAGAGGTAGCAAGAATCCACAGAACTATACAGAAAAGATCTTCATGACCCAGATAACCATGATGCTGTGATCACTCACCTAGAGCCAGATATCCTGGAATACAAAGTCAAGTGGGCCTTAGGAGGCAGCATGACAAATAAAGCCAGTGGAGGTGATGGAATTCCAGCTGAGCTATTTCAAATCCTAAAAGATGATGCTGTTAAAGCACTATACTCAATATGCCAGCAGTGGGCAGGACTGGCAAAGGTCAGTTTTTATTCCAATCCCAAAGAAAGGCAATGTCAAAGAATGTTCAAACTGCCGCACAATTGCACTCATCTCACACTAGCTAGCAAAGTAATGCTAAAAATTCTCCAAGCCAGGCATCAACAGTACATGAACTGTGAATTTCCAGATGTTCAAGCTGGATTTAGAAAAGGCAGAGGAACCAGAGATCTAATGGCCAACATCTATAGGATCATCGAAAAAGCAAGAGAATTCCAGAAAAATATCTACTTCTGCTTTATTAACTACCCGAAAGCCTTTGACTATGTGGATCACAACAAAATGTGGAAAATTCTTCAAGAGATGGGAATACCAGACTACCTTACTTGCCTCCTGAGAAATCTGTGTGCAGGTCAAGAAGCAACAGTTAGAGCCGGACATGAAAGAACAGAATAGTTCCAAATCTGGAAGGAAGTATGTCAAGGCTGTATGCTGTCACTCTGCTTATTTAACTATATGCATGTGAAATGTCGGGCTGGATTAAGCCAAAGCTGGAATCAAGATTGCTGGGAGAAACATCAATAACCTCAGTAGCCTTTGACTATGTGGATCACAACAAAATGTGGAAAATTCTTCAAGAGATGGGAATACCAGACTACCTTACTTGCCTCCTGAGAAATCTGTGTGCAGGTCAAGAAGCAACAGTTAGAGCCGGACATGAAAGAACAGAATAGTTCCAAATCTGGAAGGAAGTATGTCAAGGCTGTATGCTGTCACTCTGCTTATTTAACTATATGCATGTGAAATGTCGGGCTGGATTAAGCCAAAGCTGGAATCAAGATTGCTGGGAGAAACATCAATAACCTCAGATATGCAGATACCACCACCCTTATGGCAGAAAGTGAAGAGGAGCTAAAAAGCCTCTTGATAAAAGTGAAAGAGGAGAGTGAAAAAGTTGGCTTAAAACTCAACATTCAAAAAACTAAGATCATGGTATCCAGTCCCATCACTTCATGGCAAATAGATGGGGAAACAATGGAAACAGTGAGAGACTATTTTGGGGGGCTCTAAAATCACTGCAGATGGTGACTGCAGGCTTGAAATTAAAGGACGCTTGCTCCTTGGAAGAAAAACTATGATAAACACAGCATATCAAAGAGCAAAGATATTACTTGTCAACAAAGGTCCATCTAGTCAAAGTTACGGTTTTTCCAGTAGTCATGTATGGATGTGAGAGTTGGACTATAAAGAAAGCTAAGCCCAAAGAACTGATGCTTTTGAACTGTGGTGTTGGAGAAGACTCTTGAGAGTCCCTTGGACTGCAAGGAGATCCAACCAGTCCATCCTAAAGGAGATCTGTCCTGACTATTCATTGGAAGGACTGATACTGAAACTGAAACTCCAATAGTTCGGCCACCTAAGGCGAAGAACTGACTCATTAGAAACGTCCCTGATGCTGGGAAAGATTGAAGGCAGGAGGAGAAGGGGACGACAGAGGATGAGATGGCTGGATGGCATCACCCCACTCGATGGACGAGTTTGAGCAAGCCCCGAGAGTTGGTGACGGACAGAGAAGCCTGGCCTGCTGCAGTCCATGGAGTCGCAAAGAGTCAGACACGACGGAGCGACTGAACCGAACTGAGTGCTGCCTCACCCCTGCCCCTCTCCTCCCCTCCCTCTTGCCCCTCCTCCCTCGGTCCGTAGCTAGGAGACACAAGCCGCTTCCAAGACCGGGGCACGCGACCGCCTGAGACTGCAAACCTGCGCGCGCACCTAGCTTCCGACTTCCCGGCGTGCCCCGCGCCTGCGGCGTAAACGCGCGCCGGCGCCGCGACCCACCTGACCCGCGGCGTAGCCAAGGCGGGAGTCTGTGAGTGCCTCGATCTCGGGCTCCCTGGGCCTGGGGGTTCTGCCCGCGTGTGTCGTGGGCAGCCCCGGGCTGGCCCCCACCCCCGCTCTCGTCCTGCAGCAGGGAAGAAAGCCAGTGTGGGAGGGACGGTCCCAGCCCGAGCCATCCGAGACGCTGGAGTCCTTACGACCCGTTCTTGCTGTGCTCCGGCCTCGCTGCTAAACTTTGGTGGGCCCCGGGATCTAGACCCCAGCTGTTGAGAAAAGAAACGTTTGCAAACATGTCCCGGATCGAAAAGATGAGCATTCAGGGCGTGCGGAGTTTTGGAATAGAGGATAAAGATAAACAAATTATCACTTTCTTCAGTCCCCTTACAATTTTGGTTGGACCCAATGGGGCGGGGAAAACGGTAAGTCCTCTAAGGAGCCGCCTTCAGTTTATGGGTCGCCACGTGTTACAGAATTAGAGTATCTGCAGAGTTCGGAACTCTAGGGTGAGAGGAGTCAGTATGACTCAGCTCCTGGGCCCCCAGGGTACACCTGGGTCGTCAGCTGACTTCCGTGCCCAGGAGCGTGGCTTGGTGTGGCCTTCAGGTCTCTGCCACCTGAGGCGCCGACCGGACTTTTGCCCACTGCTGCCCAGTGGACAGGGTTTTCTTGAGAATCCCGAGAGGCCGGGAGCTAACTGCGTGAGCTTACGGAGCTCACAGCCCCACAGGAACTTTTTTTTTTGTCTGTATTCATGTTTCTTAATTCTCTGTATTCTCATGGAATAGCATTCATTTCCTGGTAGTTGTCCCCATTCGGGATTTTTTTTTGTTGTTGTTATAAAATATAATGTATGACTTTAAGAAAACTGACTATCCCGACTAAGCATAATAACTAGGTAAATAACAGTTTTAAAATGAAACCTCCATTGGGGCTTGGTTAAATTGGGAAACTGTTTTGTTGTTGGGATGCTCTTACCTAGTTCAAATAAAAGTTAGAGCACAGCATATATACTGTGACTTTTTAAAACCCTGGAAATCTTTAGAAATTTGAGTTGAGCCCTGGAATGGTATGCAATTTTGAAAGAAGTGCCTGGGTTCGATCCCTGGGTCGGGAAGATCCCCTGGAGAAGGAAATGGCAACCCACTCCAGTGTTCTTGCCTGGAGAATCCCAGGGACGGGGAAGCCTGGTGGGCTGCCGTCTATGGGGTCGCACAGAGTTAGACACGACTGAAGCGACTTAGCAGCAGTAGCAGCAGCAGCAAGCACTATATTAAGTGTTATTGATAGATTAGTTTAGTGTTTATGAGCCCTAGCTGCTTGAGTACAGAATTTTTTTTTTTTTTTTTGGCGTTTCCATTTATTAGTTGTGTGACTGGGCAAAAGTGACCTAAGTGTTCTTTGCCTTAGTTTTCCCATTTATAAAATGGATGTTAAAAATAGTTTCTGTGGCCTAGGGTTAATGTGAGAATTAAATACTTAATGTATGTAAAAGTGGTTAGTACAGTACCTGTCACATAATAAGGTTGATACTAGCCATTTATTTTGTTTCAACTTTAAAAAAAATTCAGCCTTATATAGTGGCATATACATTGTAGGCTATTTAAAGTATACATCATGGTGATTTGACAAACATGTGTTCCCCAAAAGGTTTCTCTTATTCTAGTTAACACGTCTATCACCTTGAACCAGAAAGCTCAGCTTCTCTGACAACGTTGCCAAATTAAATCCCGGAAACAGTTTTGGGTGACGTAGAAAAGGGTAGCTTTATTGCTTTGCCATGGAAGGGGGGACACAGCGGGCTCATGCCCTCCAAACCATTTGTCCCCAACTGGGGAATATAGTGACAAGTTTTATAGTAACAGCCTGATTGCTCGTGGCTGTTCTGATGGTGAGGTAAGTAGGAGGCGACATCATCAACCCTTAGGTGTAATTACTCTGAGATCTGCATGTTCTGGGCAGCATCCCACCTGGAGGGGGTTTCGGTATCTGCAGAGTAGCTCAAAGATACTGTGATATTATGTGTATCTGTTGATAGGGAAATAGGACCTTGCCCCAAGGCTGCTCTTGACTGTCTCTCTCTGGTCTCATCCCCTCCCTCCCCTAAATAACTTTATTGCTTGAGTCTGCCCTTTGGAACTCAGGGAAGGAGATGGAGAGTGAATGAAGGCTGCTTCCTATAATCAAAGAAATGGGGAACACAGAAAGTCCTTGTGCCCAGGAGCCCCACAGGGCCCTGCAGGATATCAGCCTCACATATTTATCCTTTTATGTGTGTATGTGTGTGTGTGAGAACATTTAAGTTTCACTCTCAATAAATTTCATTTATACAATATAGTGTAATCAGCTATGGTGAGCTGTTTAAGCCATTGTTATTAAAAACTTAGTTTAATTTTAATTAGAAATAGAAAATTTTCCTCCCAAAATAATAATTATTTTTTATTTCAGTATACCTTCTTAATTATATAGCTTTTCTATATATGTCAGGTTTTACAATATCAAAATTTACCTAATCATATTTTATAGTCTTTTATCTTTTACAAATATTTATAATGAATTAACATTTTATGGTTAAATTCTGCAGTTTTCTAATAAGTAATTAATATAATTTTCTATTTCTTTAGACCATCATTGAATGTCTAAAATATATTTGTACTGGAGATTTTCCTCCTGGAACCAAAGGAAATACATTTGTTCATGACCCCAAGGTAATGATTCCAGTGAAACATTTTTTTTCTTCTGTTTTTTAATTTTACTGAAGTATAGTTGATTTGATTGAGTTAATTTCGGCATAGCAAAGTGATTTGGTTATATGTTGTGTGTATGTGTGTGTGTGAGAACATTTAAGTTTCACTCTCAATAAATTTCATTTATACAATATAGTGTAATCAGCTATGGTGAGCTGTTTAAGCCATTGTTATTAAAAACTTAGTTTAATTTTAATTAGAAATAGAAAATTTTCCTCCCAAAATAATAATTATTTTTTATTTCAGTATACCTTCTTAATTATATAGCTTTTCTATATATGTCAGGTTTTACAATATCAAAATTTACCTAATCATATTTTATAGTCTTTTATCTTTTACAAATATTTATAATGAATTAACATTTTATGGTTAAATTCTGCAGTTTTCTAATAAGTAATTAATATAATTTTCTATTTCTTTAGACCATCATTGAATGTCTAAAATATATTTGTACTGGAGATTTTCCTCCTGGAACCAAAGGAAATACATTTGTTCATGACCCCAAGGTAATGATTCCAGTGAAACATTTTTTTTTCTTCTGTTTTTTAATTTTACTGAAGTATAGTTGATTTGATTGTGTTAATTTCGGCATAGCAAAGTGATTTGGTTATATGTATTCTTTTTCACATTCTTTTCCGTCGTGGCTTATTACAGGATATTGAATATAGCTCCCTGTGCTACAGAGTTGGACCTTGTTGTGTTATCCATTCTAAATGTAATAGTTTGTATCTGCTAACTCCAAACTCCCAGGCCATCCCTCCTCCTCCCCTCGTCTCCTTGACAACCACAAGTCTGTTCTCTGTGTCTGTGAGTCTGTTTCTGTTTGGTATGTGTGTGCTCAGTTACGTCCAACTCTCTGCAACCACATGGACTGCAGCTTACCAGGCTCCTCTGTCCATGGGATTTTCCAGGCAAAAATACTGGAGTGGGTTGCCATTTCCTACTCCAGAAACTTTTTTTTTAAATAAAATTTTTATAATGATAAAAAGTGATAGCTCATTGTAGAAAACTTGGCAGTGGAAAAATATGAGATATGAAAGTCACTCATGTACAGTCAGTGAGTGATAGCCATTGTTGACATTTTCACGTGTTTCTTTACGTACTGTCGTAAGTAGCTGAAGTCATACTCTTAATTTTGTATTCTGAGCTTTTTTTCTATCTAACATTATCATCAAGTCCTGTGTTATTAAAAACTATATTCTTAGTCTGGGTGTTTGGTTCATGGGTACTTTTTATTTTATTAATTTATTTACTTTAATTGGAGGCTAATTACTTTACAATATTGTAGTGGTTTTTGCCGTACATTGACATAAGTCAGCCATGGCTGCACATGTGTTTCCCATCCAGAACCCCTCGCCCACCTCCCTCCCGATCCCATCCCCCAGAGTCATCCTAGTGAACCAGCCCTGAGCGCCCTGTTTTATGCATTGAACCTGGACCGGTGATCTGCTTCACATTTCAACACTACTCCCTCAAATCATCCCACCTCACCTTCTCCCACAGAATCCAAAAGACTGTTCTTTACATCTGTGTCTCTCTTGGTGTCTTGCATACAGGGTCATCGTTACCATCTTTCTAAATTCCATATATATGGGTTAGTATACTATATTGGTGTTTTTCTTTCTGACTTACTTCACTTGGTATGATAGGTTCCAGTTTCATCCACCTCATTAGAACTGATTCAGATGCATTCTTTTTAATGGCTGAGTAATATTCCATTGTGTATATGTACATGGGTGCTTTTTTAATTTTTGTACTTCTTTGTCTGAAATATTTTCTACTTAAAGCACCTAACCTTTTATGAACATTTTTAATGATTGCATCATTTTCTTATATTTAGCCTTGCTTTTAGTTTTTCATTAAAATGTACCATGATGAAAGTTTGTGTATGAATCTTTGAATTATAGTGTTTTAACTATTAGTGTGTGTTTAGAACATATACATTTTGGTTTATAGTTTTTTCTTTTTTTTATTGCAGTATAGTTGATTCACAATATTGTGTTAGTTTCAGGTATGCAGAAAAGTGATTCAGTGATATGCATATATTTTTTAAGATTATTTTCCATTATAAGTTATTACAAGGTATAGAATATTGTCGCCTGTGTTAAATCACTCTTGCTTATCTTATATATATTACTGTGTATCTGCTAATCCCAAACTCCTGATTTATCTCTCTCCCTGAAGTAGGTTTTACTTTGGCGTATGTGTAGTGAGGTCCTGTGCCTCTCATTACCCCTGCTTCCCAAGAGTTTGTTGTGTATTTCTTCTAGGCTTTTTTGTGTGTTTATGGAAAAAAAAAACCTCTGTGTGTATATAAATACACTCACATAAATATTTTAATACATCAATAGAATTTTATTTTGACTATTGTACAAATCAAGTATTTATTTGTGATATTTTTGTTGCTGTTTTTTTAGTTGCTAAGTCATGTCCAACTCTTGTGGCCCCATGAACTATAGCCCTCCAGGCTCCTCTGTGCATAGGATTTCCCAGACAAGAATACTGGTGGGGTTGCCTTCTCCCAGGGATCTTCCCAGCACAGGGAACAAACCAGTGTCTCCTGCATTGGCAGATGGATTCTTTACCACTGCACCACCTGCAGATATGTTAAGATATATATACTTTTGTTTCATTATTTTAAATTACTTAATAGTATTCCATTGAGTTTATATTCTCTAGCTTATTTAACTGAAGCAGTGTTGATAGTCTTTTAAATTGTTTCCACTTTTATATGGCTAAAGATAACTCTGATTATGAAAGTGATCTTGGGCAATCTTGGCCTGCAGTGCCTTGAAGCAGGATTTTGGCTCCCTGGCCAGAGACTGAAGTCAGGCTGCAATAGAGCATCAAATCCTAGACTCTAGACCATCAGGGCCAGTGGGCAGTGACAAGGCCCTGGCCCATTGGTTTTGTAGACATGAATTTCCACAGAAACAGAAAGTAGTGAAACATGTAAAGTGTTTATTCGAAAGATAAAGAATATGTATGAATAGACTCAAATGAGCAGACTCAGAATCATGCCCTAGAGGTAGTCTGAATCACTTATATGGGGCATTTCTCCAGGTTTCCTCTGGCCAATCACATTACTTTGCCTGGTTCTGAGCCTGTATTAGATTTAACTCAGGGTCCTCCCCTGTGTGAGCGCACATTTCTCAGCCAAGGTGGCTTCTAGTGAAGAGGCCTATGGGCATGTTGACATCATCTGCCATGGGGTGGTTCCCCCTGTTCTTTGGCCCCTTAGGAGCCTTTCTGTGCACATGTTGTTGGGAACATCTCCTTGACCTCAAGAATGAGAAATATGTGGTCTCTATCTGGGCAAGGCTCAGGTCTTCCTCATTTCTGCTATTATTTTCGTCTTGGAGTATCTGTCCACAGGGGACAAAGTGCAGCTGCTCAGCCTGGGGCCCATCTATCTCCTGTCTCAAATCGCCCCTGAGAGACGTGAACCCCAATAAATCTTTATTGGGAGGATAAAGGGCTTTTGGGCTGACTTGGGGCTTGTAAGCCTACCTAGTTGGGGTCACAGAGCTTTACCCTGTGTTGTTACACCAGCAGGATCTGTTCTGAGGAGTGGCTGGCATCTCCGCATCACCATTATCTTGATATGAAACTAGCGCAATCTGGAAGAGACAAACTTAACAAGTAGATTAAAAAGGCAGGGGCCAAAAACCAATAAATGAACTATTATAACCAGGGGCCCAAGCAGGAGTAAGAACCAGGTTATATATGGTAGCAGTTTTGATCCTGGTCCATGTAGAGTCAGTACTGGGGTTACCCTGTCAGAAGAGATGGAGCCATTTGGTGTGATCTTACATATTTTTGATGTCTGCTTCTGTTAGCCCAGTGTGATTTGATGTGGTGTTATACACTCAGTTGGTTGGACAACCTGACCTTAATAGACAAAATAGATCTCATTTCTTCGCAGGAAAATAAGCCTGAAACCTAGTTTGGACCTAGTGCTTTGGGGAGACTTGTAGCCAGGTAGCCAGTTATCTAGTTTAATCTAACTAGGTTTTAACCTTTTATATGATATTAACATAAATAATATAAGTTGTTGATCATCATACATGTCTCTTCTTTTTGTTATTTTGTAAAGCATTTTTAATATCTAAAAATGTAATAGTTACAAGAGGAGACTTTTAAAAAGTGAGGTTGTAGTTGCCAGCTGTTAGCAGACACTGTTTTGAGAATGGCTGGTGGCATCTCAAGACTGATACGGCTCAGAAAACTTAAGTTCTCAACAATATAAGGACTTATCTGAAATCACACCCTGTACTAAGTATCACTTAGTATTGCCTAGGATGTCTGAAGCATAGTTACTCCATTTTGACTTTTAGTTGTGGTTTTCTCCTTAATAGCCAAAGCAAATGCTGCCGTTAATGATGTTAGTACCTCTCTAGGTATGAGAAGATGCAAGAATTTGGGCTCCTAAAATCTCCTGAAAATATCTAACTATCTGAAGACCTGTTTTGTCAGTTTTTCCCAGAGCACACAGAGTGAGAGCCTTATTACTGATCTCCACCCTGAACCTCTTTTAGGGGGTGTTAAAGGTAGCAGCTGCAGCGGCTCATGATTTAATGCTTGCCACCAACCTACAGTGGTAGGTGGCAAGCGCCAGTCTCCAGTTGTCAGGGCACCTTTATGGTCATAAATTTTATGGTCATAAAAAGGGCCCTTTCATAACCATTTCATCCCATGGTGCTCAGAATGCTTATTCATGGGTCTGGTGAAATTTTGTTGCTAGGCTGCTCAATGAGCTATTATTGGACTAGGCCTTATTAACAGTAGCCATAAATCTCTATACCACCTGTATTAATTACTAGGCTCTTACGGTCTAGGAAAAGATTCCCTCTTGTAGCCTAGTGGGCTACCATCTCTGGGGTCACACAGAGTCGGACACGACTGAAGTGACTTAGCAGCAGCAGCAGCAGCCTTCTTCGCATGTAAGAGTTCCACTGTTCTAGTCATTGACCTCATATAGAACTATGTATTTTTGTCGGAGACTCAGTCACACAATGGTAAATGCAAGAAATAACAATTTTGTAAAACAGACTATGTAAAAAAATAACAGCTAACAGTATTATTAAGGTCATAAGTAAGAACTTAAGAATTTGTATTAGATACAACCCAGTATATCCCAGATTGTCTGACTTTGTTTTGTACCGATCCTTGTCTTTAAGGGAAATTATTATCCACGAGGCACTCAGCTCAGTTTCCTAGTGGTGGTGTTCAGTTGCTCAGTCGTGTCCGACTCTTGGCAACCCCATGGACTGCAGCATGCCAGGCTTCCCTGTCCTTCACCATCTCCCAGAGCTTGCTCAAACTCATGTCCATTGAGTCGGTGATGTCATCCAACCATCTTATCCTCTGTCGTCCCCTTCTGCCTTCAGTCTTTCCCAGCGTCAGGGTCTTTTCCAATGAGTCAGTTCTTCACATGAGGTGGCCAAAGTATTGGAGCTTCAGTATGAGTCCTTCCAATGAATATTCAGGACTAATTTCCTTTAGGATTGACTAGATTGATCTCCTTGCAGTCCAAGGGACTCTCAAGAGTCTTCTCCAACACCACGTTCAAAACATCAATTCTTCAGCACTTAGCTGATGTCCAACTCTCACATCCGTACGTGATTACTGGAAAAACCATAACTTTGACTATACAGACCTTTGTTGGCAAAGTAATGTCTCTGCTTTTTAGTATGCTGAGTTTGTCATAGCTTTTCTTCCAAGGAGCAAGCATCTTTTAATTTCATGGCTGCAGTCACCATCTGCAGTGATTTTGGAGCCCAGGAAAATGAAGTCTGTCACTGTTTCCATTGTTTCCCCATCTGTTTGCCATGAAGTGACGGGGCCAGATGCCATGATCTTAGTTTTTTGAATGCTGAGTTTTAAACCAGCTTTTTCACTCTTCTCTTCCGCTTTCATCAAGAGGTTCTTTAGTTCCTCTTCGCTTTCTGCCGTAAGGGTGGTGTCATCTGCATATCTGAAGTTATTGATATTTCTCCTGGGATTCTTGATTCCAGCTTGTGTTTCATCCAGGCCTGCATTTCACATGATATACTCTGCATATAAGTTAAATAAGCAGGGTGACAATATACAGCCTTGACCTACTCTTTTCCCAGTTTTGAACCAGTTCACTGTTCCATGTCTGGTTCTAACTGTTGTTTCTTGACCTGCATACAGGTGTCTCAGGAGGCAGGTAAGGTGGTCTGGCATTCTCATTTCTTTAAGGAATTTTCTAGTTTGTTGTGATCCACACAAAGGCTTTAGTGTAGTCAGTGAAGCAGAAGTAGATGTTTTTCTGGAATTCTCTTGCTTTTTCTATGATCCAGCTGATGTTGGCAATTTGTCTCTGGTTCCTCTGCCTTTTCTAAATCCAGCTTGAACATCTAGAAGTTCTTGGTTCATATACTGTTGGAAGCCTATCTTGGAGAATCTTGAGCGTTACTTTGCTAGCATGTGAAAAGAGTGCAGTTGTGCCGCATGTTGAACACTCTTTGGCATTGCCCTTCTTTGAGATTGGTGAGGCAGGTAAGGTGGTCTGGCATTCTCATTTCTTTAAGGAATTTTCTAGTTTGTTGTGATCCACACAAAGGCTTTAGTGTAGTCAGTGAAGCAGAAGTAGATGTTTTTCTGGAATTCTCTTGCTTTTTCTATGATCCAGCTGATGTTGGCAATTTGTCTCTGGTTCCTCTGCCTTTTCTAAATCCAGCTTGAACATCTAGAAGTTCTTGGTTCATATACTGTTGGAAGCCTATCTTGGAGAATCTTGAGCGTTACTTTGCTAGCATGTGAAAAGAGTGCAGTTGTGCCGCATGTTGAACACTCTTTGGCATTGCCCTTCTTTGAGATTGGAATGAAAACTGACCTTTTCCAGTCCTGTGGCTGCTGCTGGGTTTTCCAGATTTGCTGGCACATTGAGTGCAACACTTTCACAGCATCATCTTTTAGAATCTGAAATAGCTCAGCTGGAATTCCTCACCTCCACTAGCTTTGTTTGTAGTGATGCTTCCTACAGCCCACTTGACTTTGCACTCCAGGATGTCTGGCTCTAGGTGAATGATCACACCATCGTGGTTATCCAGGTCATTAAGATCTTTTCTGTATACTACTTTTGTGTATTCCTGCTGCTAAATCGCTTCAGTTGTGTCTGACTCTGTGCGACCCCATAGACGGTAGCCCACCAGGCTTCCCCATCCCTGGTATTCTCTAGGCAAGAACACTGGAGTGGGTTGCCATTTCCTTCTCCAGCGCATAAGTGAAAAGTTAAAGTGAAGTCGCTCAGTCGTGTCCGACTCTTCACGACCCCATGGACTGCAGCCCACCAGGCTCCTCCATCCATGGGATTTTCCAGGCAAGAGTCCTGGAGTGGGCTGCCATTGCCTTCTCCATTGTGTATTTCTAGTGTTATTAATTATCCTTAGTAATTTTTCCCAACAAAGGAATTAGTTTTTCTTTAGAAATAGTAAATCATTTACTACATTTACTGAGCCTTTTCTACAATGACTATTTCACACCTTCTCTTAAACTTAAAATGTACTCTCTTCAGTTGATGGATAATCTTGTTTTTTTCTTGTGTTTTCTTGAGAAAATAGAAGGAATCAGATGAAAAGTCCTCATTTCCAATCATTAAATCTACCAAACTACCCTGCATATATATCCGTACTGTTTTCACCTTTGTAAGTAAGGGTAAATTGTTTATCATTTGTTTTAAGGTCAATTAAGTCCTCTTGGAACCTGGATCCAATATCAGTCACTTTTGTCAAGTCAGGCGTTTTGCCTTTCAGCTATCTTTGCTCCTGCATTCAGTTTCTCCCTCTTTAGGATATCATTTACGTCAGCAGATAAACGTGTTCTGGTTGCGCCAGTCTACAAACAAACTCTCCCTTTACTCCAGTTCAGCCTCTGGCTACTACTCTCTGTTCTGTTTATACCAAAATTCTTAAGAGTTATATGTGCTCATTGTTTTCACTTTATTGTTTCCCCTTTTCTCCCCAGCCACTCTGTTTAGATTTTCTTTTTTTCCCCTCACTAAAACTGCTGTGGTAAGGTCACCAGTAGTCTCCATATTGCCAGATAATTAAAAAAAAAATATTTGTTTAGCCATGCCAAGTCTTCGTGGTGGCACTTGGGGTCTTTGATCCTGTGGCATGTGGGATCTTCGCTTTTTTTAGTTGTGACATGCAGAATCTTTGTCTTTATGTCTTTATATCTTGCGGCATGTGGGTTCTAGTTTCCTGGCCAGGGTCCCCTGTGTTGGGAGCACAGAGTCTTAGCCACTGGACCACCAGGAAAGTCTCAGAACGGTTATTTTCTAGTTCTCAATACTTTCTCTGCAGATTTGATGTATTAATAATTGGTTTTCCTCTTTTTTAAAAACATTGCTCTCTTGGCTTTCATGACACCATAATCTCATGCCTCTATTTTGCTGGACCATACTTTAGGCTCCTCTAATGAGTCTACTTTTGCCTGACTCTTCTTGGATGATATTCACTCTCACAGCTTTAAGTATTGGTTATGTTGCAGGAAGAGGGACCTCTTACAGGGCCCAAGAGTGGGCTCTTGTCTAACACTCAGAAACGAATTGTCTGAGGAGACATGTGCTGAAAAAGCAAGAGACTTCATTGGGAAGGCGTACTCCGGCAAAGAGCAGCAGAGTAAGGGAACTCAGGAGAACTGCTCTGTCGTGTGACTTGTGGTCTCAGGTTTTATGGTAGTAGGGTTACTTTCCAGGTTGTCCCTGGCCAATCATTCTGACTCAGGGTCCTTCCTGGTGCTGTTCTCAGTGCTCATCCAGGATAGGTTCCAGTGAGAAGGATTCTGGGAGGTTGGTAGGACGTATGGATTAATGTCTCCTGTCTCCTTTTGATGTTTCACAAATTCCTCTGATTGGTGATAGCTTGTTTGTTCCACATTCTTTACCAAGAACTCCTATTGTAAGATAACCCATGAAGATGGTTACTATAGGGCCTGGCCTTGACAGGCAGTTTGGGTCAGTGGTTCTCTGTACAGTTACATGCTGTGAATTCCCAAATATTATATTTAGTCCTAACTTCTTTCTTAAACTATAGACATATATGTCCAGCTGTTTAAGTATTTAATGGGGATCTCCAATTTAACATACTGAAAATAGAACTCTTGGTTCCCTGTTCCCCCATTCCTCTCACATTCTCAAGCCTGTTACTACCTCAGCAACCTGCTGTTTAATAAATGATACCATCTGTACATTTGCTTGAAATGTGCAGAAACCTGTTTGTCATTCTTTGAATGATTCCTTTATCTCATCTTGTTTCTAATTCATGAGCAGTTCTTACCTATTCTTCTACAGTATGTACAGACTATGTCCCTTCATTTCATCTCTACTGTTGCCCTGGTCCAGGCCACCCTCCTTTCCCCTTTGAACTATTCTGAGAGTCTGCACACTTGTTTTCCTGCCTCATTCTTTCCTTTTCTGGCTGTGTCATGTAGGCTCTTAGTTCCCCAGCCTGGGATTGAACCCTGCAGTGGTTCCTCCTGCAGTGGACATGTGAAGTCTTACCACTAGACTACCAGGGAAGTCCCTCCTGCTTCGTTATTGAAATTCTTTTTTACAGAAAAGAAGAATCTCTTTTCTAATAGCAACAAGTTATTTCAAAATATTTATTCATTCATTTAACAAGGAGTGGATCTTTTAAAGTCTGAGGAAAGAAGACTCCAGTCAGTGTTAATACTAAGTGCAGAGTCCTTGAGGTAGGATCGTATTTGGTGTGTTCAAGGAATCACAAGGGGAGGAGCAAAATAATCAGGGGAAGACTAGTAGAAAATTATGTTAGAATAGTTGAAGGGTCTAGATCCTGTAGGATTTGGGGTTCTAATGTAAATAAGAATCCATTAGAAGATTTAAGCAGGAAGAGGGCATGATTTGTATTTTAAAGTGATCAGTCTAGCTGCTGAGAGGACTGTCTGTAAATGGCAAGGGTAGAAGGGTGAAGACTGATAAAAGGCATTTTGTGGTAATCCAGGTGAGGAATATTGGTGGCTTAATTAAGTGGAAATGGTAGAAAAATGACAAATGCTTGGGTTTGGGATGTTTTAAAGGTAGAACCAGCTGATTAGCTATTGATTGGGGTAGTGGTGTATGAGAAACATAGAAGCATCAAGCAGAACTTCAAGTTTTTTGACTTTAGCAAATAGATAAAATAGTAGTAATGAGGAAACTCTGGAAAAGGAGGTTTGAGGGCCTCTGGTTTAAATGTATAAATCGGGATGGGAACTCCTAGGCAGCCCAGTGGTTAGGACTTGGTGCTTTCATTGCTAGGGCCCACAACCTCGCTCCCCCCTGCCCTGGGTTCAGTCCCTGGTCAGGGAATTAAGATCCTGCAAACCGAGTGGTGCAGTTAAAAAAGAGGGGAAAAAAACCCCACATGTAAATTGGGGATGTTTGTTATGTTTGTTAGATATCAAAAGGAGGTGTCCAGTAGGTAAATAGAAGTATGTCTGAGGGGAGGTTTGAGTTAAAATTAGGAATCATTGATGTGTACACTTAGATATGTATAAAATTAGTCTTAAAGCCTGATGGGGTCTCCTAGGAAGTGAATATAGAGAAGATCTGAGCCTAGAGCATATTAGCATTTAGAAATAAGAAAGAGGAGGAGCCAGTGAAAGATGCCAAAAAAAAAAAAAACCAACTAGTAAAGCAAGGAAAATAGAGAATGGTGTCTTAGAAGACAAAAGAATAGTGTCACAAGAAAGAGGAATCACCAGCTGTGTCAGATGTGTGGATAGCTCAATCAAGAAGCAGGTTTGACTATGTGAAGGTCATTGGTGATCTTGACAAAACCAGTTTTAGTAATCTGAGAAAACAGGAGGTAAGGAAGTAAAACACGTAGAATTGTTTTATGAGTTTTTCTATAAGTGGAAAGAGATGGGGCAATAACTGAAAAGGTTTGCAGGATCAAGAAGAGTTTTTTTGGCTTTTGTTCCTGTTTTTTCTACATATGTGTGTATTTTCTGGATGTTTCCATGTTGATTGATGCTCTAGTATCTCTGCCAGTCTCATCTATCACCCACCCCCTTTCCAATTGCTTCATCTTTCTAGAGCTGTTTTTCTCAGCTATCTGCTTATGTCCTCTCTGTGGTTCTTCTGGCTATGGTGGTTTAGCTCTCTTCACTTACTACCTGCTTTTCGGATGCTCTCATTTTGAGAGCAGTTCTGAGCTCCCACCCACACTTGTTCATCAACGCTTCTCTCCTGAGTCACTCACACCTCCTACTGTGGGTGGAGCCATTCCCCTCACCTGAATTGCCCACATCCCCTCAGTTTTCCCAATATGCTGTTCTTCTCAACATTTCAGTTTCTCTCACCCTCTTATATCTTCAACTTCTCTTATCTTTCTATTTCCCTGTTTTAATTTGACCCTGCACCTAATATTGTTTATCTTAAACAAATGCCTGGGTTTTTCTGGTTTTTCTCAGTAATTTTTCTTACCTGTGTTCAGTTGTTTCTATCTTTTTAGGTACTTTGATTTCCATGTTGCTCTATTTGCCTAATTTCACACCTTTCTCCTCTACTTCTTTCAAACTTTCAGCTACGTGAGTACTTCCATTCTTCTACCTAGTTTGCATCTCTTCAGTTGACCTGGACCCTCAGAAGCTCATTTCTCTGTTGTCTGCATCTCATCAAGTTTGTTTTGCTTCTGGCTGATACTGTAAATTTTCTGGATGCTTATTTCCTCAGCAGTTTCTTTATCCCATTTTGTGGCCATATATTGTGTTCCTAAAAGTGGAAGATACTAGAACATTTATAAATCGATAGGAATGACACTGAAGAGAGGGGGAAATTGATCTAAGGGAGGGGACAATTATAGAGCAAAATCCTTGAGTAGGCAAGAAGAGATAACGATCCATTGCTCAACTGAAGGAGTTAACAAGCCTGCACATTGTTTATCCTTTGTAAAAGGATGGCAGGCAGAGTATATATGGTAAATTTAGTAGTGAGAGAATGAATCAATTCTCTTTTGTTTCTGTAGTCTCAGTGGAAAAAAGAAGTGAAATCATTAGCTGAGAGTGGGAGAAGAGGATGATTGAGGCTAGTAAAATTAAAAGGTAGTTTTATTTCAGAGTAATTTGACTAGGGAAGTGTTAAAGGGTTACATGACGGTGTCAAGAGGTCACTTGAGGTTTGTGGGTGAAAATTTATAGGGAGAGCAATCATTATGTTTGTGTTTCTTCAGTTTTCTTCAGCTGCTCAGTGGCAGACAGTGAGTTGGAAAGTTGGATTTAATCAAGGTTGAAGGTTTACCTGGTAAATAAAATGAAGGGAGTAAGAGGCAAGGAATTTACTATTTTTTTTTTTTCCAACTGTGTTCTCAATAGATTTACTTATTTGATCAATCCCCTTATCTGTAATGAATCTCCCTCTTGGTGCACCAGAACTCTTAACATTCCATACTGGACCAACTCTACCCACCGTGTACAAACCCTCTTAATCCTGCTTGGCCTGTAACTCCTCATGCTGGCCCCCTCATGTGGATGTTTTCCCACTCCACTTGGGCTCTGACTTTCCATGCTAGGCTACCTCCCATTTTCCACGCACGAACAACCTTGTTTACCTTTCTCAGCCACAAATACTCTACTACAAGGCCTCTGGTAGGGTTGCCGTCTCTAATCTGGCATCTGAATCGTCCCCGCAGGCTTCCCCCTGCCCATGTGGACTCCCTCCTCAGTGTTGCCAGGCTCTGCGTCCCTACATTATGCCTTCCCCTAGGACAGATGTTGTCGTTCTCCTGAGCTTGGTCATCCCTACTCACAGATGCCCTTTTAGCCTGCTTGAGTTGACACCCTTGGACTTTGGCAACCCTGGGCCAAGCTGTCTGTCCATGTGCGTACCCTTGTCAGCTTGCTCAGTTCATTCAGCCTGCTCCATGCTGAGCTACCATGTCCCCCCACCTCCAGCTAGCATGCATGTGTACCTTCTTCTGCCCCATCTAATGGTTTTACAACTAGATTGGAAAGAAAAGGGCTTATTATATTTTTTTCTTTTGGATAGAAATTCTTCTAAAGTGTAATATATGTTTCTCAGCGTTAATAAATTCCTCACTTTTACTGAGGAAGAGCCACCAGGGAAGCCCCACTTTTTGAAGAGCATCAACAACAGCATTGTGCTTGAAATGCTACAAAATATGCCCGCTTTAAATTGTTAATACATTTACTATTTTGATTCTTGACAGGTAGATGCCAGGAGAAAAAATATGTATTTGGCTAACCAGGCTATTTGTAACTAACCAGGCATATTGTAAACAAGTTAACTCATTTTCTGGTATGTAGATGTGAAAAATCCTTTAACTCCCATGGATTAAAATCTCAGTAGTTACTTTCCTTGGCTTCCCTCATAACTCAGTAAAGAATCCGCCTGCAGTGCAGGAGACCCAGATTCGATCCCTGGGTCGGGAAGATCCCTGGAGAAGGAAATGGCAACCCACTCCAGTATTCTTGCCTGGAGAATCCCAAGGACAAAGAAACCTGGCAGGTTATAGTCCATGGGGTTGCAAAGAGTCGGACACAAGTTAGTGACTAAAATAGCTACTTTCCTTGGGATGAAATGATAGGATCAAGTCCCTGGGCAAAGCTGAATATTAATCTTTTGCTACCTCCTCACTAAGATGCCTGTATCTAAATTTCTCCTGGATTACTTCAGCTTCTTATCTTGCCTCAGTCCGGTCTGTTTACCCTGAAGACAAAATGAACCTTCTGAAATGCATTATCTACTGCATGATTTTCCTTTAAAATCATTAAACTCTTTAATGATTTTCCATTGCTTTAAGTCCAAAACTCTTTTAACCTGTTTCAGAAAGCTTTTAATTAGTGAAACCATCTTCTGTCTCTATTTTCCTTTTCCCTTCTTTCTGCAGAAAACTATGAAATTACTTAAGCCATTCAGTGTCTCAGATCTTTTCATCTGCTTGCTCCTGCTTAGCTCTGTCAGTTTTCTATTTAAATATTCATTTCCTTTAGAAAACTTTCCAAGTACTCTCCTAGATAAGTTAGATGCGTCTACTCTGTGCTTCCAGAGCATCTTGTCCTTGTCTTATGATGATGCTTAACATTCCTTTTTCTACCCTTTTGTTTAACCCCTCTGTCTTCCATGCACCAAAGAAAAAAATGTCACTTTTGAACCAAAACAACACATGAATGAATGCCTAATAAATATTTGTTAAACAAATGATGAATATGAAAGTTAAATTTATGCTAAAAAGTCATTAAAATATCAACAAAAGTTACTTATGATTTTTTTAAAAAGGCAAAATCTGGGGTTTGTGATTTTGGTTGCAACAGAATAATGAGTATCATAATTGTACTCCCAAGATGAACAACTTTAAAACTGGAAAAAATATTTGAATCAACTCTTTTAGCCATTGGACAACAGATGCTGGGTTGTGATATCTGAGAAAAGAAAAATATATGTGATGACTACAAATTTATTCTAGCTTTCTATCTAGGGACACTTTGCAAACTTCAGTGTATAGAATTAGAATCCAACAGAGAGCAGTAGTCACTCAGCAGATGAAACAAAGAAGTTTGGGTTTGCTGAGGTGGTTGTAAATTGTGAGGCAAGGTTCAGGGGTGGGATTGCTGTGTAGAGATGGGACCCCAGAAATCTTCATAAGGAACCCATGAGTCTTTTGCCAGATACTAAGCTGCATGTGTTTTAGAATGAGATTCAGTGAGGACTAGCAGAGAACAGCTACTGGAGTAGAGAAGTGGGATTGTGAACTGAATAGATTCTAGCTTTCCTTCCAAGGAGCAAGTATCTTAATTTCATGGCTGCAGTCACCTTCCATAGTAATCTTGGAGCTCAAAAAAATAAAATCTGTTACTACTTGAACTTTTCCCCCCTTCTATTTGCCATGAAGTGATGGGACCAGAAGCCATGATCTTAGTTTTTTGGATGTTAAGTTTTAAGCCAGCTTTTTCACTCTTCTCTTTGACTTTCATCAAGAGACTCTTTAGTTCTTCTTTGCTTTTTGCCATTAGAGTGTTATCCTGTGTGTATCTGAGATTGTTGATACTTCTCCTGGCAATCTTGATTCCAGCCTA